>JAKWIX010000320.1:35375586-35378086 GCA_027704785.1 Solanum chmielewskii
AAGACCAAAATACCCCTTTCTCAAAAAGATGAAATATCTTAACTAGAGAGGCTTCACTCTAACCGTCATAACTTTTTATTCACAGCTCGAAATTAAGTAGACTTGGTGGTATCAGAAAAAGGACTCAAAGTCCTTCAGTTTTATAGGCTATTGTTCACCTAACTCTTGATGTTCTAAAAGATATGATTTTTTGAATTTAACCAAAAACAAAAATTGATGAATGTTTGAGGTGTTAAACTTGGACTATGTATTTCTTGAGCCATGGGGAGTGTTACATTTGTCTTCTAGTATTACATGACCTAAATTAAAGATAGAAGATGATATTAGGACTAAGAATAATTAGGAAGTGCACACAAGGATAAATTGCTATATTTTAGTTAGTTTTTGTTTCCTAGTTTGTTTAAAACTCAGTTACGTATTGTTAAGTATTAGTTCCTCAATATCAGCAAATCATAACTTTATTTTAGTTACTTTCTGTTTCCTAGTTTGATTAGAACTCTGTTAGTCACTTTTAGTATTAGTTCATCAATTTCAGGAAACAATAACTTAATTTTAGCATATTACATAGCATTACATTACATCATCTTAGATCAGATGCGATGTATTTATTCCGTCTCTTTTATCAATAGCAATCACTTTTCCTTGTTCTTCTTCAATCAGTTCTTGTTCTTCTTCAATCAGTTCTTGTTCTTCTCTATTAAACACTAAAAGAACTAACCATAATCATAACATATATCTTAATTCATAACAATGTTTAAGATAAAAAGACAAAGTAAAATATTAAATATGACATAATCTTAGAACCAGATACTTTGTTTAATTTCAGCTCCATGAATAAAAAGTTTACTTTGAACACAAAAAGTATTAAGAAAACCATAAGCAATTCCACCTATGAGCTTCTACTAAGATATAACAAGAAAAGAAAAATGCATAGAAGTTAATAATTTTCACAACTATTAGGCCGAGGACAAAGTGTCCAAAACCTATTTCGGTAAAGGAAATTCTAGCCTTTTGGATGTACTTCTCCCATTTAAAACAGTGGGGACTTGATGGACTTATGTTTATTTCAAAATCTTAAAAAAATATGGCTCTCAATCGATATGGGATAATAGAAATTTAGAAATTCCTAAGGGATAAGAAATCCAAGGATATACATTCTGGGATATGGTTAACTTAAGATGTAGGTGTCATCATAACTTGAGATTTTGAATCGTAATAGTGAAGAAATGCTTTTTCGGGAAAGGAGAAGATGAATTGAGACAAATATTAGGGTGTGGGCTACATTTGGAGGAAATATGAGTCAATAATTTGGTTTAATTATGATTTAATGGGATAAAATAGATAAAAAAAAATGGTTGAAGGGAACTATTTTATCTAACATAAACATGGTTTCAAGGGTGCGGTTGATACGAATGAAAATATTTTTCAATTTTTTCATTACTAAAAACATTTGTTAAACCCTTTTTTTAAGATTGAAAAAAAATTAATTCTTTGCTAATAAAACAAAACTTTATAACTAGCGTCTATTATCTTTTTCCTACCCTCTAAAACATCCGGTCATCGATCCCCACCACCCTACATCTTACCTTCACCCTCTAGCACCCCTGTAGATTCCATCTCCATCACCCCACACCTTACCATACACCCTCTACACTCATAGATTTTTTCTAGAAAACATTTTCCTTTGTACTAAACACAACAAAAACTTATGTTTTTTTTTTCATGGATTATTGGCATCATTATTTATATGTATCTATAATCATGATAATGATGATTAAATTTGTATATATGAAGTTTGTGTGACAGATAGTCTAAGGTTGGACGTTCATAAATCTTCATAAAGCATTCAGCTGAGGAAAAGGCAACATCTATAAAAAGAATCATTGATATTACATTGAATGTGGGAAGAAAATAGATCCTAGATAGGCTTAGGGCACGATCAAATATCGTAATTGAGAAAGCAGTTGTTGCTGCTACAAGATGAAATCTTGATACAAACTTGACTCGTGGCTTTATTAATTCTCTGCAGCCTTGTGGTTTGGCTTCCTCCAACACTTACAAGTTATGAGTTTAATTCCCTTTTCTAAGTGCATGAATCATGGTTGTGCCGCCTATATTTCACTTGAAGATGTTCAAGATTCTGCGAACTACACTCGCATTGTGATTTATTCTCCTACATACCGAGTTATTCATAGCTATATATATTTACATGATGAATAACACGTATCTAGGTGAATGAATCACAACTAGAGTGTAGTTCTTAGAATTTTGAAAATCTTCAAGTATAATGCAGGAGGCAAAACCATTATTGACGGACTTGGCAAAAGGAGTTAAACTCATAACTAGTAAGGGTTTGGAGGAAACCGAAAGACAAGGCTGCAGAGAATTAATAAAAAGCCACGAGTCAAGCTTGTAGTGGAATTTGATCTTGTAGCAGAAGCAGATTCATTCTCAATTACAACATGTTATCGTTCCGTAAACCCATTTAGGATCTCTTTTC
>JAKWIX010000320.1:35385586-35553086 GCA_027704785.1 Solanum chmielewskii
TTCTTTATTCCATTTTTCCCTTTTCACGTTTGACATAACAACTTCAACACTTTTATCTAAACGCATAACTGTTTATTTTAAAAATAAGTTTCAGCACTTTTAAAAGTACTTTTTTAAAGCTGCTTTTACTAAGCCCATCCAAACGGGCCCTTAGTCTCAGCTGCTTCAGATGCCCAACCTTTATCATTTGAGTAATGTGTGTTTTTGTAGAACTCAATTCTATCAGGTTTAATCCCTTCAGATGTTACGTCACCCTACAAAAATAAATATTAAAACTTATTGTAATGAGCATGGGTGTATAGACAACAATGAGTGTATGGCTTCTTGTAGTAGTAATCTTCGGGAGATGATAGAATCCTTCAATAAAATACCCAAAGTTCTAGGAGATAGAATCCTACAAAATATATATATATATATATACATTAACCCGACCACATATCACAAAGCCTATTTTAATTTTCCTATTATATTTTACGAGCAACTTCTTCGGAGAGTGCACTTCGAAACATTCTTTTCAATTTATAGCGCCAGTGCCGACTTCTGTTTTTTAGAATATCCTCACAACTATCTTTGACGTAATGCTCTTCTAAGTTGATTTCAAACTACTCCCAAAAAGAGGTTTTAACAAAACACACACAAAAATCTAAATCCCTGTAACATATAAGAAGATGAACACTTACATATTACAATTTAAGAAAAATAACAAAAATAGAAATCTTACATGACATCTAATAAGCGCAACATTGATATGCTCAAACTTACTTCTCAAATAAGAATTAAAGCGGTCGTGTCAAATAAATAACCCAACTAATGAGGTTTAGATCGTTCCCACGAGGAAAATAGTTTAGACTTAACTTCAATCTATTATTACTATTGTTCAGTCAATTACTTCCTTGGAAAGGAAAAATGATAACAGGGGGGTTTTTCTATTTCTAAATAAATGAAAATAACTAGCAAAATTAAAGGATACAACTAACATCTTCGAATGTTGGAGTTTAATCAATTAATCAAAATAACTAGGGTTTACATGTTCCCCACAGGTTCATAACTTGATAATTCTAACAATAACAATTCTTTTCTAGTATCTTGCATGCAATGTGATAAGTTATGTATTTCTAAATCCTTGGTCTGGCATCTAGAAAATTTCACTCCGCACCTTGGTCCGGCTACGTGTGTTACTATACTAACCCTTATCTCTACCTCATATTAAGCATCGAATTCGATATTTGACTAAGTTATTACCTCGTACCAATCAATACTAGCCTATTAGATAGTATAGACTAAATCTATGTTGATAATTCTTTTCCTATTATCTGCCTCCTTGGTCCGGCAAGTAGAATTAAGGAGAGTTCTAACGTTGGCCATCCATTAAAAAGACTTCTAAGCGAAAGAATTATCAATACATGCAAGACACTATTCTAGAATTGTTATTTTTGTTAGGTTTTACCTCATTATTTGCCTATGGTTCCCAAAACCTAGTTATGGAGTTTAGTTACCCATAGTAATAATCACAATATTCAGATATATGGTATAAGAATTCATGTATTTACTTCAATGAGAAAGAGTAAAATCCGAATGTTCGCTTAATTAATCAACAAAAATCACCAACAATCAATTACAAGATCCGCAAAATTAATCAAGTATCTCACAAAAGGTCTAAAAAATAATCAAGAGTCTAACAATAATCAAGGGACTCACAAAATAATCAAGAGTCTAACAATAATCAAGGGCCTAACCAAATAATCCATAGTCTAACCTCCAAAATGAAGTTTTTTGAACTATTTATAAAAAAATAAAAACCTAATTACATAAGGACTCTATTTGCTGGAAATCTATCAAAATGCGGCTGGGTCGACGGACCTCGCAACGGATCGCCGTGGTCATGACGGACCGTCATGGACTCCGTCGTCCCATACTTGTTCAATTTCTTCTGCTGCTCTCTGCATTATCATCGACGGCAGACATGACGAATCGTCACAGGCACAACGGTCCGTCGAGGGTTTCCGTTCCAAAACACTTAAACTATTGGAATTTGGGTACTGGGACTGCTTCTCTGAAAATCATGACGAACCAGCAGGACTGACCGTCATGGATACGACAGTCCTTCACACACTATGTAACCCCACACTTGGTAAGACTTCCCCATCTTCCTTCAGCAACTGCACTACGATGACACCTATAGACCGTCATGGGCACGACGAACCGTCACAAGCTCCGTAAGTGGTACTTTTATGTATTTCTCGCTGAAAAATCTCCGCATTCCTCTTTTAGACAGTTTTCCTACAAATAAAGAGAAACTTACATAAAAATTAGCACAAAAAGGCTTTTGGACACACTAAACTTAAGGAAAAAGTATTAATAATACCGTGAAACCACGGTATATCAAACATCTTTTTCCTCTACAGTGAGTTCCTTCAACTTATTTTGAAGCATAAGAAATTTTCGTGCAATTATCCCAAATTCATTTGAGAGTTTCGCAGATTGAGCCGTCTTAATAGGTCTCCCTTTCCCGACTAGGATCTATCACCATCTTTTTCCCCAAAGCCCTATTCATTTTTTCAAGACTTTTTCCCCTTTTTTTTCCTCGACCCCTCTTAATTCTTGTATTGTCATCTGATTAAGAAAAGGTTAGTCTGAAATAATATCTTAATTGTAATATACTTGTGTATACATTTAGTGTTTCCAGATTAAATTAAGAACATTACGATTAAAGTTTTACATAACTAAAAGCTTTAGTTGTTTATGTTTTGGCATAAAACCCGAAAATAACTAATAGCTAAGTGTTGATTTATACAAGAATTTGTATTACCCATTGCACTAGCAGGAGTACATTTATTTGACTCATCGGCAGATTGATCAGATGAAACAGTTTACTCAGTATGTGTTTTTTGCTTATTGACACGTCCTCCTGGAACCATGACGTTTCTTATATCCTTGCAAAATATCATGGCATAAGCACCAAAAATGGTAATTATTAACATTTTTTTATATGTCTCTATATTATACAGGTCTTAAGATTTAACATTCAACTAGGATTTACAGGCAGTTGTGAGAAGTGTCTACAAAATGAAGATATGAGAAATTTCTACGACATTAATAATACCATTGTTCTGGTCAATGAATGTTTTTATGAGGATCCTACACATGATAATTCTTATAATAACACAAAATACCAACTCTTATTCCCAAAAAAGTAAGTGTGTCAGTGAGTTTAGTGTCTCCTTCACCATAAAAAACAAACACTACGTTGGATTAGATGGTGTTTTGAGTCTTTCCAATAATGCAAATTCTACACAACATTCAAGTATTGGAGGATGGCAAGGCGCTTTGTTACGATGAGAAGATAATGGAAATATATGAGATATTGGCTCAGAAATTCATGAGGCAGACTAATAGAGATGGAGAAAGTAAAGGATGGAGAGAACTGATAGTGAAACTTTTCTCAACAGCTACTCTATATGTAGTGACTTTGAAGATTTTCATAAGAGTTCTTTATAAAAGTAAAATCTTATACTTTACAAAAGAATAACTACATTGAATCAAGTTTATTGCAAACCTCTAAGATCTGAAATAAAAAAAATTAAAAAGTGATCATTTAGAACTAAACTAGTGATTGCTTCGATGCACAAAGAAATGTTAGAAACATAGAATTTAACAACTAATCGACATAACAAAATACAAAAGCAAAGAGCACATCGATTGATCTCGTTGAGCTTAAATTGTTAAAATGAAATATACTGCTGAAAATCAAAGAGAATAATAGAATGGTCCTAGCAATCATTTTGTTCATGGAATGGGCTATTGGACCAAGATCGACGTACGTTGTCCACGGTCCATGGTCAAATCTACGGTCCGTCATGTTCCTCTGTCGATTGATTCAAAGAATGGGTTCTAAGGACCAAGGTCGATGGACCTGGTCTATGGACATTGGTCCAATGTACGGTCCATCTTGTTCCTTTGTTGTTTGATTCATAGAATGGGTTTTGAGGACTAAGGTCGACATATATGGTCTACGGACCGTGGTTCGTAGGTCTTTTCCGTCATTTGGTATCTTTCAATTTTCTATGGACCAAGATCGATGGACTTAGTGAACGAACCATGGCTCTACGAATGGTTTTTAGGTGGTCTCCATAGATGGCACATGTAAATCTTAAAAATCTGAATTCTAGTCTATCGAGGATACGGGTTGTTGCAAGGAGAGTATTGCGTTCCCACGTAATCAGTTCACATAACTATTTCATTTAGTTTTCCCTTTAATGATCAAACATTGAATGCACTGACGTCATTAGACCTGCATCTTTTTACGATACAAATAATAGTGTTTAGGGTCATTAACAGGCGCTTTGTTTATATTTTTGTAATCCAATTAGCTTTGGTGTGCCTCCTTACTTTCTGGTAGGTTCCATATTTATATTTTAGTTTGTTTATGACGTTGTGGGTCTTGTCCCAACATCTATCGTAGTATTTAGAGGTTCATAGATAGTACTAGTCCAAGAGACTTTCAATATTTCCTTTTTGATGTTTTGAGACTTTGAGTTGCTTTGAGTATTTCAAGACATACTTTGGGATAATCTCTTGTTCATACATTATGAGTTAAATCTTTGCATTTGAAGTTTTTTTTGTTGTATAAGTATTCCAATGAGTAGTGAGCCATGCCAAGTGTTGGATATGGTTCGCTTGGGGACCAGCGATGATTCTCAAGTGCTGAATACGTCCATGGTGTAGGCTAAGGGCGTGATAAATACTAGGATAATCGATTGTTCACCCTCTAAAGAAAGATTGTTCCTGGAGAAATTTCTAATTGTTGAATGAATGGTTAAAAACCATCTTTTACTCTTCTTGAAAGTTTGCCCTGAAATTCTAAGCGTTGAGGAATGTGAAAAAATAATTTAGAGACTGATTCGACCCCTAAATTCGGTGAGAAATGGTGGTCAAGACTAGTGGGGTAAGAAAAGACCAAAATACCCCTTTCTCAAACAGATGAATTATCTTTACTAGAGAGGCTTCAATCAAACTGTTATAAATTTTTATGCACAACTCAAAATTAAGTTAACTTGGTGGTATCAAAAAAAGGACTCAAAGGCCTTTAGTTTTATAGGTTATTGTTCACCTAATTCATTATGTTCTATAAAATATGATTGTTTGAATTTAACACGAAACAAAAATTGATGAAAGTTCGAGGTGTTGCACTTGGACTATGCATTCTTGAACCATGAGGGGTGTTATATTTGTCTTCTAGAATTACATGACCTAAATTAAAGCTAAAAGATGATATTGGGGATAAGAATAATTAGGAAGTGCACACCAAAATAAATTTCTATATTTTAGTTATTTTCTGTTTTATAGTTTGTTTAAGACTCTGTTAGGTATTGCTTGGTATTAGTTCCTCAATATCAGCAAACCATAACTTTACTTTAGTTATTTTTTGTTTCCTAGTTTGTTTAAAACTATGTTACGTATTGTTAAGAATTACATCCTCAATATCAGCAAACCATAAATTTATTTTAGTTATTTTATGTTTCCTAGTTTGATTATAACAATGTTAGTTACTTTTAGTATTAGTTCCTCAATTTCAGCAAACACTAACTTAAATTTAGCATATTTCATAGTATGAATTTACATCGTCTTAGTTCAGATGCAATGTATTTATCTAGTCTCTTTTATCAATAGAAATCAATTTACTCTTTTCTTCTTCAATGAGTTCTTATTCTTCTCTATTAAACACTAAATTAACTAACCATAATCATAACAAATTTCATAATCCATAACAATGTTTAAGACAAAAAGACAAAGTAATATACTAAATTATGACATGATATTAGGAGCTAGAAACTTTGTTTAAGTTCGTCTGCATGATAAAAAAGATTACTTTGAGCACACAAATTATTCAGAAGAATATAAACAATTCCACCTATGAGCTCTACTAAAAAATAACAAGAAAAGAAAAATGCTTAGAAGTTAATAATTTTCACAACTATTAGGTCGAGGACAAAGTGTCCAACATCTATTTTGGTAAAGGCAATTCTAGCCTTTTGGATGTCCCTTCTCCCATTTAAAACAGTTGGGACTTGATGGACTTTTGTAGATTTCAAAATCTAAGAAAAAATTGGATCTCAATAGATTTGGGAGAATAGAAATTTAGAGATTACTAAGGGATAAGAAATTCAAGGTTATACATTTTGGTATATGGTTAACATAAGATATGATGTAACTTGAGATTTAGAATCGTAATAGTGAAGACATGCTTTTTTCGAGAAAGGAGAAGATGAATTGAGATAAATATTAGGGTGTGGGCTGTGTTTGGAGGAAATATGAGTCAAGAATTTGGTTTCATTATGATTTATAAAAAATGGTTGGAGGGAACTATTTTGTTAAACCTTTCTTTTTAAGATTGAAAATAATGAATTCTCTGCTAATAAAACAAAACTTCATAACTAGCATCTATTATCTTTTTGCTACCCTCTAAAACATCCGGTCATTGATTCCCACCACCCTACATCTTACCTTTAGCATCTAGAACCCCCATAGATTCCATCTCCATCACCCACACCTTACCTTACACCCTCTACACTCATAGGGTTTTTCTAGAAAACATATTCCTTCATACCAAACACAACAGAAGCTTCTTTTTTTTCATGGACTATTGGCATCATTATTTATATGTATCTATAATCATGATAATGATAATTAAATTTTTATATATTAAGTTTGTGTGACAGATAGTCTAAGGTTGGACTTTCGTACATCTTCATGAAAGATTTAGCTGATTAAAATGCAATAACTATAAAAAGAATCATTGATATTACAGTGAATGTGGGAAGAAAATCGATCCTAGATAGGTTTAGGGCACGATCAAATATCGTAATTGAGAAAGCAGTTGTTGCTGCTACAAGATGAAATCTTGATACAAACTTGACTCGTGGCTTTATTAATTCTCTGCAGCCTTGTCGTTTGGCTTCCTCCAACACTTACAAGTTATGAGTATAATTCCCTTTTCTAAGTGCATGAATCATGGTTGTGCCGCCTATATTTCACTTGAAGATGTTCAAGATTCTGCGAACTACACTCGCATTGTGATTTATTCTCCTACATACCGAGTTATTCATAGCTATATATATTTACATGATGAATAACACGTATCTAGGTGAATGAATCACAACTAGAGTGTAGTTCTTAGAATTTTGAAAATCTTCAAGTATAATGCAGGAGGCAAAACCATTATTGACGGACTTGGCAAAAGGAGTTAAACTCATAACTAGTAAGGGTTTGGAGGAAACCGAAAGACAAGGCTGCAGAGAATTAATAAAGCCACGAGTCAAGCTTGTAGTGATATTTGATCTTGTAGCAGCAGCAGATTCTCTCTCAATTACGACATGTGATCGTTCCCTAAACCCATCTAGGATCTCTTTTCTCCCCACTTTCACTATAGTATCAATGAATCTTTTTATAGTTGTTGCCTTTTACTCAATTTAGTTTTTCATAAAGATGAATGAGAGTCCAACCTTAGACCATTTGTCAGACGAAATTCATATATACAGGTTTATTTATAATCATTATGATTATAAATACATATAAAGAATCAAACCAATAATCGATGAAGAAAACCGCATGAGTTTTTTTAGTGTTTGTTTTAATGGAAAATATTTTCTAGAAAAAATCTCTAAGTGTAGAGGATAGAAGGTAAGGTGTAGGGTGGTGGAGATGAATGCTACAGCGGTACTAGAAGGCGAATGTAGGGTGTAGGGTGGTGGGGATCGAATGTTGGATATGTTGAAGTGTAGGAAAAGCTAATAAACGTAAGCTATAAAGATTTGTTTTATTAGCAAAAAAATCACGTTTTCAATCGTTTAAAAAATAGTTCCCCAAAAGTTTTGAGTAACAAAAAAATTGATCTAGCGTATGTACCAACAATTGTTGTAGCACCACAAGAATGACTTGATCTTCTATAAAAATTATATTTGGTATTGTATAGAAACATGTAAATTTTTAGCCTCATCTTATTAATTATTTCATGTGTATATTTTACATCATAGTAACGTTGGTTAAACGAATCATACATTTTTTTGGTTATCCATTTGATTCATGATAAATTGATTAGTAATCACATGAATGGGATCTGTGGTGTTGATGATGACGAAAGATCGATCATTTGGGGTTTTCAGATAAGAAACTAGAAAATTCATAGGAAACAATTCAAAAGAGAAATTCAAATTAGTCATGTGATATGTAAATGTATTTCAAGAAAATTTCAATCATAATTTTCATAATTAAGAAATCAAGCCTGATCTTTGAGCTACAATACTTTTATATTTATTAATTTTGAAACTTCTTATAAGTATGCTTATAGCCTAATTGTTACACTCATGTTAGATTTATATAAAATTATATTTAGTAGTTGTAGAAAATGAAGCATGGAGCAAGAAAATTTGAAGAAGTAAAAAATGTTTCTTTTATATATAAGCTAATGATGGGTTGTGTGAGAGTAGAGGGGGAGGGGTTGACTTATGAATACATATAACACATACATATAACACATAAAAATAAATAAAATAGCTGAGTACAAAAGATATTTGCGTAGGTAGAAAATTGTTATTGGATGAAGAACATTGAACATGATTTATTTATTATATAGATGAACTCCAAGGAGGCATGGGGCACCCACCCACCCCCGCTCATCAAAATTCACTTAGAATATTTAATGCATATTAGAGATATATATTTTTTATAATTTTGGGTGAATGAAATTGACATATACAACATAAGAATATAAAAGTAATGTCAAATAATTCTCTGTCCCCTTTATATAAGATTATCTAAAATTTAATAATTCCAACCAAAAAGAAATTTTAAATAGTGAAACAGAGGCCCCTAAAAAGAAATTTTACAACTTCAATATTTTCTCATGTCAAGGGACCTTTTGACAATGAATATGCCTCAAGGTTAGGTCTATAATGGTTGTAGTACCTGCTATGATATTATGGTTTATATGAAAGATAAGAAACTCTAAATTTCATGGTGGATAGTTTCCTTATGAGAAAGTTATTCATGAGAGAAGTTATTCAAATCATAACTTTACCTTCTTAACCTTTCCTTTATTGTAAAATTTATCTATCAAATTACCTCATATGTTATGATTTTCAGAAGAATGAAAGTCAACTTAATGACATATGATTGTGAGAGAAATCCATCTTCTGTTTGATGGTTTATATGCAAAACAGATAATGCGTCCAAGGATAACTCGGGACCTAGTGCTACTGCCATTTGAATAAAAAATAGTGAGAGAACTATTTTAGGGGTTAAAGGAAGGAAATTATTTATCTCAAAAATCTTATTACTGAAGTAGTAACAATTAGAGGAGGAATATAGTTTTTAGCGATAAAGGTTATATTTGTTTGACTAACTTGTTATGCTCAATAGATAGAAAAAAAGATAGAAAATGCTTTAAAGTGTTGTGAAGGAGGTACAAGTTGTAAACATTGTGAGTGACGATGACCCAATTCAGTTAAAACACCCTTTTAGGGAAGGCAACACACTATTTAATGTTTTTTGCCAACTTATCTACTCATTTTACATATACACATGTGATATAGAATTTTGAAGATATTCCACTTCTAGCAAAGAGAACCATGAACATGTTCAAAATGAGTTTGCCTCACTTAACACATACTCAAAGAATAAAAAAAATAACTCTATATCAATGTTCATTTCTAACATAGGTTGCATCATGAACCATGAACATGTTCAAAATAAGTTTGCCTCACTTAAGACTTACTCAAAGAAAATACAAACAACTCTATATCAATGTTCATTTCTAACATAGGTTGCATCATGGTTAGTTGTAAAATAGTTCATCAATTTATGACCAATCTAAAGTTAGTTCATATAAAGTTTTAAATATGCCACTAGGTAAGACATTAGGGTGAACAATATTAACTGACTACTACTTAATCATTTATGTGATTGATTTTATTTTGTTTTACATGCAACTATGTGATTTTCTTTGTTCTTTTGGGGTTATTTAGCTAATATTTACTCATTTATCATACATCTTTACTTTTTTCCTATTGTTTGTGGCATTAGTCTCTTTAAGACTCATTCTATCAGGGTAGAATAATGGAGAGGGTCAATGAGTTCTTAACAACTTATTCTCTCTAAAATTTAAATAGTAACTTATTTAGAGATTACTATATTTATTTTTAGTATAATAACAACCAAATTCACCAAACCGTGCGGACACCTACTCTATTACTTATATAGGAAAACACTCAACCCCAAACTTAACCTTCAGATGAAGCCTGTCCCACATGATCACCCGCAAACATATCTGATTCCACCTCATATTTTTCAGGTAACAAGGATCATTAAAAATCATCCAAAGTATTTAACATGTAAATGGTATATACAAGAAGAATCCCAATATTTAAACACAAAGATCGACCACTCATGGACTAATATGTCACAAATATAACGTAATAAATAAACTCAGTTTCTTATGGAACTCATACACAAACTACTAGTGTACTATCATGGTATCCGAGTAAACAATTTTTAATACATACTAGGCGTGGAATTCGAGCCAACCTTTAGTATTATGTATTGCTTCGGTACTCAAGTCAACCATCAGTTTCCTGTAACACCGAAGCTGGAATGTCAAATTGGAAAGGAAGGCTTTCATTTGTTTGTCTATTTCTTCAAACCCATGAAACTAATCTACAGTTCGCAGGAGAATCTAAGAGTCATAGATATGGTTCGTAGGAACTAAGTTGAGATTTAGGAAAAATTAAGTTTTCAAAGTTGGGTCTATGATTGAGCAGGATGAGTCATAGGATGAATTACATGCCATAGGAAGTTCCAGTGGTGTTAATTCAGACTTGGTAAAATTTTGGACTTAAAAGTTAGGACTAAGGTAAGGTCTACAGATTGTAGACCAGACGACAAGTCCGCAGACTTATTCGTAGGAATTGCCCAAGATTTTGGCTCAGTAAGTGATTCGACGATTGACTAGTATCAGAAGTAGAAAGATCTATGAACCACAACTTAAAATTGTAGGTAACTTCCGTAGTTTCTAAATTGATATGGTTTGGTCATTTTCTACCAACCAAAGCCTAAACTAATTTTTTATTTGACCAATAACATCCGCTTGACCTTTTTTACTCTTAAAAACTAAGCAAAATTTCTTCCATTCACTTAAAATCCCCTAATCTCTCTTAACCTTCAAAGAGAAGAACTATATTTTTAAAGGATTCAAGGTCTCAATATTCATTGCTTTTTGTTCTTTGATTATCAAGGTCGTGGGAATTCACCAATGGATTTCTTTCATCCATTGGGTCCCAAAAGAACACCAATCTCCAATTCAATTAGGGTTTTATGTAAGTCTTTATAGATCCTTTTTCTTATAATTCAATTGATTTTGTTCTATCTTATTTTGCATTATTTAACCTAATTACATGATTTATAATTGATTTCATCCAGACCCATGTTTTATGCTTTAACATCACATATGACCTATGAACAATGGTCATGAATTGATATGAGATTTTGTGCATATATTCTAAAGGATGAAGTTATGATTTAAGGATGATTTTAATTGAAGTATCAACAATTTGTGAATGTTTTTCTCACGATTTGAAAGAAATCATGATTTTTTATTCTTAAGAAGGTAATTATTTATATTAATAAAGTTATGAAATTATGGTTTTGAAAAAATATACTCTTATACAACTTTATTATTTGAATAGGTATTGCGATCATTCCTTTCTTAATCTTATACTTTCAAAACTGTCTTTATCTAATTCCATTGGGATTTAACTTAGCATAAAGAGGAATTTAAGGTAGAGTCTCAAATAGGGAGTTCTCTAATATCACTCTCTAGTCCAACACTATATGCCCTCGTAGGACTATCTTAAGTAACCTAGCTCTTGTGGATCCACATAGCCTTTATGATATGATACATCGTTCTATTTTTGTAATTAGATCTTTTTTTTCAGTGTTGGAGTTACATAATGTTCCATATTATAGCTCATATGGTCTATTGTCAGTTAAATCTAACATACCAGAAAAAGAACTATGATTTCCCTCAAAGAATACATTATGTCCTTGTACTAATGCATTGTCCTTGTTTCATGTTTCTTTTTAGATCGTGCTTTTCATAATGTTTCAAATGTTCTAATTGGTCATGCATTACATGTTTTAAGCCTATTATGATATCATATCTATGTTTATACATTTCCCCCCATACTTAGTACTTTTCGTGTATCAATGAATACTCGTTCCTAAATTGTATATTAATGTAGTGCCTAACTCTCTTTCTCCTCTCAATTGTGGCTAGTAGTTTGCTTTCTTCTGAATATTATTGTGTCACAATATTCTGAGGACTATGTTACCCATGCTTGTCAAGACATAGTTATGATTTCACATTTTTGTTAAACCTGTTTTTCATGATATGAGACGTCCTACTTAAACTCTCTTATTGTGTATTATATTTTATTAGATGTATGTCAAGCGGCATATGTAGGACCTCTCGAGGTCTTATATATCATGTAACGTCTAAGGTATAGTTTGGATCGTGAAAACTTCATGCACAATCACAATAAGCAATCACAAATAACATGCACAATCACAACCAGAGTTGAAGCCATAAGTAAATTAAACATGTTTATGTTATGAGCTTATCAACATTAAGTGAATTCACATTCAACATTTATTTCCTAAACATATATTACACGCGCATTTCACATGGATTAGTGAATATGAACAAACAAATAATTATATACACGTATATCTCAATAGCCCAATACAAGACCCATTAAGAGTACAAATTTATTCCTTAGAAAATTACCCCCACAAGCTCATTAATTAATACTCTCCCATTTATTTAGTTCCTTTATTAATACAAGTCTTAGAAATGGCTATAACTAGAAATTTTATAACGCTTAACATGTGATCATCACTTATTTTCTCACCATTCCATATGTAACAGAACTCTATTTCGCTTTTCTGATTCATATAGCAAATAATACAATTAGGAAATTCTATATTTATTATTCACTGAATAGTAACTTTTTTGTTCACAAACGAATAAATACCATTTCTTTCCAAGGTGGGAGTTATATTATCCCATTGATAGAATTTCCATATTAGTAGAGTATTTCTCCTTCTTTAAATATGGAAAAAAATTGGCGATTCAAATTCTTTGATATTATTTGTTTTATTAGGATTAATGTCTATTTTTGGACTTACTTTGATGGGCAGCGTACTCCATTCTTAGTATTGCACAATCAGTCCCGCATGAGTAGAGGCGCGGAAGATAGCGAATAGAAAAGTAGTTTGTCTCTGCGACAAGCATATTAAAGTACTGAACAACCCGAGGAGTAGGCTTCCTGATGCTGAACTGTATTCCTTTGGTACACAGGTTCATATGTTCATATGAGGAGACTTATGTTCTCGGCCCTTTTTGAAAGAAAAAAAGTGATGTTTTAACTAACTCTCTGTGCGTATGTGTGAAAACGAGTATGTGAACAAATTCCTTATCTTTTGCAGATACGTCTACTTTCTCTCCTTTTGTTCTAGGATCCCAACTGCAGCTATTGCTTTTCAGCTTCAAGATCTTAGCCTAAACTACACCAACAAAAAAACTAAAGGTTAACAATCAAGAACTAAAAAACCCTAACCCTTAATCATTATCTTCCACTGCCTTAATAGCAATAACTACAACATTTATCCATTCAGACCACGTGCCTAAAAGACTGCACAAAATCTTTGTCCATCTACAAGAATATTATGAAATAGAATATTTTTCTAACTATTCAGTTAAGAAAACCTAGCTTATTTTGGGAGAAGAAAATGTTGTAGAAATTTGATCGCGAAGTTTGTCTCCTTTCGTGATGTTTTTAGCTTATTTTTGGCCTAAAATATTAATACAATACAAAATAAATCACAAATGGCCTATGTATTTTAAAATTATATCAGAATCCAAAATGCTAGGCCAACCTCATGATTTCACACCTAATCTAGGTCTTTCCCACTATTAATTCATCTAGGATTACTAACATCATGGATACACTAGTGCCTTATGGTAAATAAAATCAAGAATTGCCTCTTTTAAAAGGTACCAAAGGTGTTACACTCTATAATCTTCAAAAATTCACATTTTCCTACCTTAGGATGAATTTAACCCCCCCCCCACACACACGGTCACAAATATTTTCGCTAAGGTCTAAAGCTTGAACTATACAAGTAGGGATCAAATTGCTTACTTTACGAATATTCCTCATGAAAAACTATTAAATTTGCCTTAGATCACCCTTTTTTTCTTATCCACAATGTTTTTGGATAAATATGGACAATTTTTTGTTTTTTTTCTACATTTATAAAAACTTACCCCACTATAGTTGCCTGGACCAATTATTTTCCTTACCCGTAATGACATGATATATTCTTACAATAGATACTAATTTACTCATTGCTCGTTCCCGAGCGATAAAAAAACAATCTAAGTCAAGAAGAAAGTATTGACCGACTCCTCAAACTAATGATGATGTTTGTTGTCGTAGTTCCTCCTCTATTCTCAACTTTTGGAAATCATAATAAAGAATAGCAACTAGCTCTTCTTCATATTGTAGATCCTTTTATAGAACTATTAAGTATTACTTGATAATGTACTCCCCATCCCGTGGTACCTTTTTATCATGGATGTATGGAACACTGAATGGTATATAAATAACTTGGTGGCAAGCGAACCTACACTCTATTGTCCCTATATTTCCAAAAACCTCAAATTCTTTTACTTCACAGTGATATGAACTCAAACTGGAGATTTAAACTGTTTGGAAATGCAATGCAAAAATAGGGGAAACAATGTTCAGATTCTACCTCACCATTTCCACTATAGAGACTGACACACCACTATCGTTGTTACTTTCGTAGCAAAAAAACTCCCAATATAATGGCCCAGTCGCGCTATGCAGCCTTGACGAGTTCAGCCCATAATTTTTCTATATTAAGAATTGTTTTCCATTTCCTTATCCCTACCAACTATTGAAACGCATAACTATTAATAATATAATCCCAACATCCATCAGAGACTTAAGTATCGAAGATATGTGTATCCTAGATTCAAAACAAACCCCAAGATCATATCCAACAACATATAACTAGACACCTAACACTACCTTCTCAAGAAATTAATTATGAATAACACTAGAAAGTAGTGCATAATATAACATTTTTCACTACCATACCACAAAATCCTCTTCCTCTTGGATCCCAACCAATAACAACTATTCAAAAATAAGAATTTCCACACTGTCACAATTTATCCTTTTCCCTTACTATCTATACCAATGGTAAGTCCATGCAAATTTAACACGAAATTTCCAATACAAAACATAACCATTAAATTATAGGACTGTACTAGTCCAAAACATATTCAGTAAATCATATAGAAACTTATCATTAATTAAACACACATAATCAATTTAAGTACTTTTCTTTTCCATAATATCACACAAATACAAGTAATTACACTTCCCGTAGAAGCAAAAATTAAGGAAATACAATGCACAAAGTAACCATGATTAAGTTATATTTTTATGGAAATACATGTCATTACCTCTTATTCATATCGTTAATGACCACAAACTGATCACCCAAGCATTCACATGACTCTTAAAGCCAGATACTAAATGGAACTTTCCCTATTCTAATCTTTCCTTGCTTGAGTCCTTCCAGTTGTAACTATGAAATCAAGATTACCTTGTCAAGAAACAAATAGGAATCCTGAGATACAATTGGACTCACCACATATGACAAAAGACACACCACACAAAAGGAGTGATGAAGTGAAACAAGTTTTTAAAATGATTTATAGCCTGATGATCCAATATTTTGACCCTAATACCAAATTGTCATGATTCATAACCCCAAAATTACCGTCCCACATGATCACACATGTGGGATCTGATACAAAATTGTCAGAGTCAAATCCTCTTGTCATACATGCACCTACTCTAACACCTAGATAGGAGAAGATTAACCCCAAACTTAAATGTCCCACGTGATCACATATAATAAATATATGAGTTCAACTAAGCTTTCATGTAACCTGGACCACTCAAGATTTCATAAAACATCATTTGCAGTTTTTGACATTAAAATATGATCTACATAAGAACCATTCTAGCATTTAGCCAACCATTTATGGATCAACACGTGAAAAATACAACATAATAATCAAACCTAGTTCTCTCATGAGACCCATACATAAAGTGATACTATATTGGTGTGATATTCAGTCAATGATTGTTAGAACATAACAGGTGTGGTATCCAAGCCAACCATTAGTATTTTTAATTAGTTTTGTACTTGGGTCAACCATTATTATTATATACTAGTGTGGTACTCGAGCAAACCACTAATCACAAAATGGCTATAACTCAACAATTTCATAATACCTAACCTTAAAATCACCTCCAAACCATCCTGGTAAGCAAATTCAAGGTTAACAATCAAGAACTAGAAAACCTAACCCTTATTCATTATCGTTCCCCACTTTCACAGTTATTACAATAACCTTTAGCCTTAAAGCATGCACAAAGGTCTATGCAAGAAACCGCTCATGCATGTACAATAATATTATGAAATACAATACAAGTCTAACTATTCATTCAAGTAAATGGAGCCTACCTGAGCACCAAGTAATTCCTGAAGTCTAATTGCAAACTTTGACTCCTTTTATGAGGCTTTTATCTTGTTCTTGATCTAAATAATAATACAATACCAAATCATTCACAAATGGCCTAGATATTCCATATTTTATTATAATCCAAAACAGTAGGATAACCTCATGATTTCCCCACTAATAATTTATTAAGGATTATCAATCTCATGATTACTTTAACACATTATGATAAATAAAATCAAGAATTGCATCTTTTATCAACAACTGGTTTTACACCCTAAAATCCTCATAAACCTGGATTTTTTTAATCTTAGAAAAAATTCAAACCCTTCCATCGTGCCACAAATATTTTGTAAGACTGAATAGCAAAATAAAAAAGTACGGAATCATATTGCTTACCTTTATGAACATTCCTCAGAAAAACCTACTGTAATTTTCCCCTGGTCACTCTTTTCTTCTCCAAAAACTTTTTTGTGTGATGGGAAATTTTAGGGGTTTTTCTACATCTAAAATGTCTTATCGCGCTATAGCGGTCCAATTGAACCCCTGATGCAGCTATAGCAACCCAAATCTTTTTTTTTATCAAGGGTAAGCTATAAAAAATGTACATTTTCTGTCTTCTAATTTAGTTTTTGCTGAAATCAAAATTGTGTGATGTCTATATCGAAGTACAAATCTACAATTTTGTTTGATTTCATAGAATCTCAGTGATTTTCCATCGCAACAATACAAGTAAGTCGATCTGATACAACAATAGAGAGGCAAGAGTTATACTTACCTCATAAAACAAATAATGAGTTTTTTAGGCTTTTAAATTCACCCCCTAATAAAATGATGAATTAGACTTTAATGAATTTAAACACAGATGGTGGAATGTTTAATCAATCTTGTGACATAGAACCCACTAAATAAAGGTTTTACATCTCTCTAAGCTTTTAGAGAATTCTAGATAGACTAGATTGTAAATATATAAGGACCTGTATAGTAACTTTTTGTTTCTTTTATGCTTCTTGATTTGATTTTCTTACCTTTAAAATATATCATCATTTTTGTTGGTCTTTGGTTTTTGGCCTATCCTTTGTATATTTTTTGTTTTACTAATCAAATTTTGACTCAATGCGTATTTCGATTAAAAAGGTGCCACATGAGGATATCACTTAGGAAGTTGTCACAAACTTTCATGAAGTATTAGATAATTGTCATGATATCACTTTGTCATCTAACATGGCATAAAATCAAAGCATAAGTGATATATTCTAAGGGGAAAGGAGATAGATTCGTTGAGGGACTTTTGGAAAACCGTAGAAAGCACAAGAAGAATTCTTGAAAGGTTTTACATCTCTCTAAGCTTATAGAAAATTCTAGATAGACTAGATTGTAAATATATAAGGACTTGTATAGTATATTTTTGTTTATACTTTATCCCTCAGAAGAGTAATATAGATAGCAGGGATCTGATTTGAAACTCAACCAAGGAAGTGCAAAACATTCCTTAACGAATACAAAAAGTCTTATTATAAATTTTTTTATTTTTTCTTCATTGTCTTACTGATCTATATTTGCAAAGACATAATTGAGCTTATAAGATTGTAAAAGTTCCATCACTAAGTTGTCATGTGTCACACGAATCGTTATTTAAAGTCTAAGTCTTTGAAAAAGTGGTATGAAAGACAGATTATTTCTAAGGGAATGGCTAATTATAGAAACATCAATGCTGCTAGCACTACCAACGTCAGGTCAGATGGTGGAAAGAACCATTGAAAGGAAAGGAAAAACCTTAAATGTAACAAGGAATTATTCTTGACCCTAAATCACTGAAGCTAGTAATAAGGAACGTGGTAAGGAGCCCATTAACATTATGCCTGGAGTAAAAAGGATTGTGATGGTTAACACGGTGAGGCATGTTGTGTAGATCTTAAGTAAGTCTGTGAACAAGGTCGACATAAATTTTAAGACTCTCGAGGACTTCAGCCTTGAAGATAATGACAACATCAACAAAGAGTTAGAGGAGTGTACGCATGTAGAGTGTGAGATGAATGAAATAATCACTTCATTGGAGTGTAGTGTAATAGACTTGGAGTCTTACTAAAACTCCGTACACCACTTTACAACATACTCACGAATCATTCACTATCCTGTAAGCTCAAGTAAGCGTTTTTTGCTAAGATCGCTAAGAGAATGAAAGCGAAGACTTAGAGAATTTTTGAAGAGGGATTTATATTTCATGAATGATTTACAAATGAGATCCCTTATATTTATACTACTCCATAGGGGTAAAGTGTAAATACAACATACTACAGAAGTCCCTAAGTTATTTACACATTGGTCCATGTTTTAGAAAAGTCTACACTTTCTAGGATTTTCCAAAGCTTTCCTAGAAAATATCTATTCTTTCTTCTAGAACTCTCCAAAGCCTTCTTGAAAGTTTAGACTCTAGGGGCTTCTAGAGTTTTCTATACACCTCTATAAAACTCTAGACTCTTCCGGCCCTATCAGAAGGCAAAATCTTACAGAGAATTGGCAAGACGTGACAACTCCCCCACATATTGATGCCACAACCGCGTCACATCATCGCTGCATTGCCAACCAAGTCTTGTCTTCTCGTATTCACGACCAAGAGTCCATTAACTTAATCAATGCCCTCGCCCAACTCGTTCAAGTGCTTTTTTATCTCTTATAACTTGGACTCACGATCCACCTCCTTTCTAGGAGGAACGAGCCTCGGAGGATTCTTTGCATCCTGATCTTTGAATCTTCTTCGTGTACGGTGACAATTATTTTTAGCACCATTTTCTTATTTAGAACTTGTAATGGTGGCTACAAATGTCAACTTCTCCTTCTTAAGATTTTTCTTGAGCTGCATGATCGTTAATCAGACCTGTCGTTCTGCTTTCGATGCCTTAACTATAGGAACCATTCATGTTCCTCCTTGCTCCATGACTAGATATTGTTGGAGGTAAGGATCGATCATAGCGTGACACTGCTGAAAGAAATCTTTCCCAGGAATTATACCAAAGATGTGTAAAGTAGTGACAATAAAATTGCCGTACCTTTCAACTCTCCTAACACGATGCTTACTCAATGCGCAACTCCACACATGGGAGTCTGTGGTGCAATCACCTTGCTGAGTTTGGTGTTAGTTGGACTTTATATAAGTCTCAAAATTTTTATTGCCGATTTGGTCATAATATTGGACACTATGCTTATGTCGATCATAGCATGAGCGGGTCTTCCATTGATAGGTAATCTCGACATACTGTGCACCATATTCTTTTGTCTTTCCTAGTTTTTTCATAATGGCTCCACATAGTTCTATCAATCCTATCTGCATCATCTCTATGCCTTGTCCTTTATTTTATGCATCCTTCTCCTTCAACTCTCGTAGGATAGCACCAAGGATCTTCAGTTTAGGGAACCTTACACATCCATGCAACCCACTGCATATGTAGCAACTCTTCCTCTTTGTAGATTCCATCCTTCACTCCGCGTTGCAATGACATCTAGACTTCGTGACATCAGACTTATAGGTATCATACTTCTTGGGATATGGACGTTGCTCCTCAACTTTGCAACAATCTCCCCCACCATAGTCATGACCACCTTTCTTCTCTTCTCTTCTGGCTCTATCGAGATTCTCATGCCTGAAGTCTGTCAATGCTTTAGATTGTGTGATGGCTTCATCAACAGTCCTGACTTGTCAGCGTTACAACTCCTTTGTAGCCCAATTTTGTAGCCCATACATGATGTGGAATAACATATCGTCATTCGTGAGGTTGGATATCTGAAGCGTGAGGGTGGTGAACTCCTGCACATATGTGTGTATGTTGTACGTATGCTTTAGCTCCCTAAATTTGTGCTTCACCTCATAGATGACGTGATTAGAGAAGAATGCCTTCTTGAACTCCTCTTGGAATTGTTCCCATGTGTTAATGGTGCAATGCCCTTCGCTATTTCCAACTCTTTAAACCTCCACCACAACATGACCATTTCCGAAAGATACAACATAGCAGTGTTGATCTTACTCTCATCGCTATTCAGTCTGTTTCACTTGAAGTAATTCTTCAAATGCCACAAAACATTCTCCACTTCTTGAGCGTCACAGACGCCTTTGAACATAGGTGTCTTAGGAGTCTCGACCTTGGCCTCCCTATCCCTATCAAATGACGATGATCCTCCAACTTATGCCCCTTCCTTGAGTGCTTTTATCTCGGCCTTCATGTTCTCAATCGTGCTCAATGCCTCCATGAGCCGACACTCAAAGGAAGTGATAGCCTCCTTCATCTCGAACTAGGTACACTAGTGTTCCTCCAACTTCTTGTGGATGTTCTAATTCTTTTCAAGGGTGAAATCCTTGAGAGTCTTGAACTTTCCATCGACCACGTTCAATCGTCGAACTAATATCTCTATGGTCTGCCTTGCCGTTTCAACTCTTGCAATCCCCGCATCTCCAAGTGTGACATTAATGAGCTCCTCGCCATGGTCATCGTCAATCGCTTAACTGGTCGAAGGCGGTGAAATGTAGCACCTCGCTTGGTGTGGGATCTAGAAGCACTTCATCATTATAATAATAATAATAATAATAGAAATATTAATAATAATAATAATAATAATAGAAATATTAATAATAATAATAATAATAATAAAACAATAACAATAATAATACCAATAATAATAATAACAATAATAACAACAACAATAATAACAATAAATAATAACAACAATAAGAATAACTATAACAATAATTATAACCATTATAATAATAATAATTATAACAATAATCATAATTATTATCATAATAATAATAATAATTATTAATAATAATAATAAAAACACAACAACAACACAATAATGATAGCAATAATAATAATAATAATAACAATAATGATAACAATAATAATAATAATAATAATAATAATAATAATAATAATAATAATAATAACAGTAACAGTAATAACAATAACAATAACAATAACAATAACAATAATAACAACAATAAAAATAATAATAATAATAATAATAATAATAATAATAATAATAATAATAATAATAATAATAATAATAATAATAATAATAATAACAACAACAATAAAAATAACAATAATAACGACGATGACGACCGCAACAACAACATCGACAACAACCACAACAACAATAACAACGAGAACAATAAAAACGACAACAACAACAACAACAAAAACAACAACAACAAACAACGACAACTAGAACAACAACGACGACGACAACAACATCAACAACAACAACAACAACAACAACAAACAACGAACAACAACAACCAAAAACAACCACCACCACCACCACAACAGCAACAACAACAACAATAACAACAACAACAAACAACAATACTAAAAACAACAACAACAAAAACAAAAACAACAACAACAACAAACTACAACAACAACAACAACAATAACATCATCATCAACGACAACAACAACAACAACAACCACAACAACAAAAACAACAACAACAACAAACAACAACAACAAAAACAACAACAACAACAAACAACAACAACAACAACAACAACAAACAACAACAACAACAACAACAACAACAACCACAACAACAACAACAATATCAATAACAACAACAAAAAAACATATTGCGAACAATTCTATAGAACTAGTCAAGAATAAGTAGAAAATCAGACTGAAATGATATTCACTACATACCCAACCTAGAAAAACTAATAATATGTAATGGTTATCCAACTTTAAAGTAAAACTAAGATATGCTAATAAGCGCATCATCTTTTTCCTCTACGGTGAGTTCCTTCAACTTATTCGAAGCCCAAGAAAATTTCGTGTAATTATCCCCAATTCATTTGAGAGTTTTAATAATTGAACAACCTTAATAGGTCTCCCTTTTCCTATTGGGATCTCTATCACCATCTTTTTCCCCAAAGCCCTCTTCATTTTTTCAAGACCTTTTCTCATTGTTATTCCTCGATCCCTCTTAGTTATTGTCGTGTTATCTGATCAAGGAAAGGTTAGTTTGAAACAATAGCTTAATTGTATAATAATTTTATTCTACATTTAGTGTTTCCAGATTAAATAAAGAATTTTATGATTAAAGTATTACATAACTAAAAGCATTAGTTGTTTATGTTTTGACTTAAAATCTGAAAATAACTAATATCTATGTTTGATTTATACAAGAATTTTTAATACATATCGCAGTAGCAGGAGTACATTAATTTGACTCAGCGGCAGATTGAGCAGATGAAACAATTTTTCCAGTAAGTGTTTTTTGCTTATAGACACGTCCTCCTGGAGCCATGACGTTTTGAATATCCCTGCAAAATATTTTGGCATATGCACAACAAATGGTAATTATAAAGGTTATGTGTTTTTACGTCTCTCTATTATACCGATCTTGAGATTTTATATTCAACTGGGATTTATAGGCAGTTGTGAGAAGTGTCTGCAACTTGAAAGATATGAGTAATTTCTACGACATTAATAATACCAATGTTCTGGTCAATCAAAGTTTTTATGAGGATCCTACTTTATATATACCGTGTAATATTTCACCGAGGAGATTCAGGTAAACCATCTGGTACCCATGTGGGTCCGCCGCTACTGCTGGTGAACTTTTTCACTACCTATAGATCTGTACAGGAGCGTAGTCAAATATTATTTTTATACTTAAATTTTAAAAATCACGATAAGTAGTTAAATTATTCAACTACAAAATTTAAATTTTAACTATATAAATATTGTATATTTTCTGACAAAATTATGTTGTCACTAAATTATTGTTGATTAGAGACAATAAAATAATTGTCCCTAATTTCTTATATTATTAGAGACAAAAACTATGGTCACAATTGAGAATATAATTTTGTGGCTAAAACTTAAAACATTCAACTACGAACTCTATTTTGTCTCGATTGCAACAACTTATATTTTGTGATGAATTTTTTGGTGTCCAAAATTGGAACTAATTTTATGACAAATAACAGTTTGTCACAAATCGTTTACATTATTAGCGACAAAATAATGTGTCATTGATGAATTAAAATTTGTCTCTATTTCTACTCAATAAATGGCGCCAAATTATTTTTTGGTGTGAAACTTTACTAGACAAAACTTGGGTACAAAATTGTATATGTTGTAACTAAAAGTATGTTGCACATACATTTAAATAAGAAATGTATTTCTAGTCAAACATGTGAATAAGCATTTACAAATTTTATGTCATAACTAATAATTGTGTAGCTTAATATCACATTTGTTGTAGTGAACAAGGTGAAGAGTGATAAGAGAAATATCAACATAGCGATTTGTACCTTTCGAAGATGGACATGTTGTGGTGGAGGTTAAATGAGCTAAAAATAGGGAAGGGGCTTTGCACCATCAAAAAATGGGAGAAATTTAGAGTGGAGTTTAAGAAGACTTTCTTTACCAACAACATCATCGATGAGGAAAAGCATAAGTTTATGGAGGTAAAGTAGATAGGCAACATATGGAATTTATGAAGAAGTTCACCACTCTCAGGCTACATATTCCAATCCTAATAGATGAAGATATGTTCTTCCACATCATGGATGGACTGAAAATGGGCCATGAAGAAGTTAGAACGGTGCCATGTCAGGACTATGAATGAAGCTATCATGCAGGATGAAGCTTTGAAACCCTCACTAAGCCAGAAGAGAGGTAGTCATGACCAAGGGTAGAGAGATCGTGGAATAAAGGTGAAGAAGACACATCCTATGAATCATTGCACTTATAACTTTGATGACAAGAAGTCTGGATGTAAAAGTAATACATAGAGGAAGGTAGTGGATACAAGGAGAAATAGTCGTTACATATGCAGAGGGCCGATGAAAATGAAAAATTTCCTGAAATGGGGAACTTCCTTAACATATTATTGGAATTGAAGGAGAAATATGGACAAGACCCAAGGCAAGGTTCGGATATGAAGAAGTTGGAGTTGATTAGACTATGTGGAGTTATAGCACAGCAATGAGAGAGGCCAAAAAGTATAATTCACAATATGTGTACATCAAGACCGATGCACTACCCACTCGTGCTATGACCGACACTGGTGAAGAGGCTAACATCATTACCAATACTGCAAAAATAAAGCTCGGATTGAGTTGTATTCCGTGTAACACGAACCTCAACACAATTAACTCACCACCAACTCTGGTGTGCGGAGTTTTTCATGTTGAAGACAATACTTAATTTTCCATGTAGAAGTGATACTCCGTATTCGTACAAGAATAAAGTGGGGAGAGTATCATGAACCGCCACTTTGTCATCCCACTTAGGCATAAAATTAAAGTATAAGTGAGCTAGACTAATTGGAAAGGATCTAGAGTCATATAGTGGTTTGTGGAACACTCTAGAAAACACTAGAATAATTCTTGGAAGGCTTTAGAATTTTCAATGCTTGTAGAGAATTCTAGTAGTGGGACTAGACTGAAAATATGTACGGACTTGTATAGTAATTTTTGTTTACACTTTATCCTCTAGGAGAGTAGTATAAATAGAAGTCTCTCATTTCAAACTGAACCAGGCAAGTGTAAAGCATTCTCCAAGAAGTACAAAAAGACTTCTTACAAATGCTTTTGTATGTTTCTTCATTATCTTAGAGATGTAAGTTTTAAAAGGTTTATTTGAGAATAAAAGATCATGAAGTGTCATGCGTAAGTTGTCAAGTGCTTCACGGAGCATTAGTTGGAGTTTATGTTTGTGACATGATGCCTCAGAAATTCCAAAACTCTAGGGATGTATGATTTTAAAAGGAAAAGAATTGAGTCTTGTTTACACCCAATTGACCCTTCACATTCTAATTAATTTTTTCAGTTTCTTCAATTTCAAACAACGTTGTAATAATTTTCTTATAAAAAATTTAAAATATATTAAAAATCATTTTAAGAAATGTTTCCATTTATTATTAAAAATATCATTAAATTCATATAATATATAGATTTCTATAATTTCTAATTTAATAAACATTTGGAAAACTCTTTTTATAAATGCCAAGACCAGAAATCGTATGTTGATAGTGCTTAATATAATTCCTAGTAGGCAAGATGAACTCATGATAACATGAGATAAAAAGTATAAATATGAGAAATCACCTCCATCATAGATACATACAAAATTGAATAACATATACAAAACGGCCCCAAAAGGAACTGAAGTATATGAAATTCATACAAGGAACCAAACCTCAAACCTACTATTATAGGTACAAGACACTCTAAGACGGAAGTAGATTTATGCAAAACATAAAAGCCTATATAAAATACAAAATACGTAGATAATAAATACATAAGGAAAAGCAGAAAGCCTGTAGATGTGAAGAGCTCACCACAATCTTAATAACAAAAGGGTCTTGAATGAGTGAAGATCGATTGTGATATATCTTGCTAGGTGTTGCAGCTAAAAAGCATAAAAGTGTAATATGACACTACAAATTTGATGTCTCCAACCACCAGAGAAAAATGTGTCTAAACTATGAAAAAGTATGGCGTGCGATAAGAGGCCACACTTTTTTTACTTTAAGCCACACTTTTCCAAGGTTGGCCGAAAGAAGCGTAAAACTTGAGTTTAGGCTACACTTTTCAAGTGTTGCTGTATCATCTACACTTAAAAAAATAGACTAAAACTAAAAAAGTGACGCTTTACAGTACTTCATATAGTAACATTTCTAACTCATACAACTACATTTTCAAGCTTGGCCTTTGCTTCCTTACTGCCAACGATTTTAAAGTGTTTTCTTTTCTATCTTATGTATCACAACACTTTGAAGTTTAGAGTTTGCCCATGTGCATACCAATATTTACATGGAATATGCTACACAATTTCAAGTCATACGGCTAAACTTTTAGTGTATTATGTTATTTTGTTAATAAAATACATATATCCACAATATCTAATTAAAAACAACAACATTGTTTTACAACAAATAATCTCAACCTTTAAACTAGCTAATAAGTAATTCAAATATATATATATATATATATGTACATATTAACTAAAAATCTAAAATGAAATGGAATTCAAATTGGTCAAGAAAAGGAACCGCGCTAGTCGGAATTTTTTGGGAAATATAGAGAGCTCTCTAGGATCTCCTGATCAATTTGAGAGTTTGCTTTGCCAGTCCATAAATATACCGCACACAGTAGTTCGAGAAGTTGGCCAGATACGGGTCGAAGCCCTGCCTCAAAAAAGTAAGGACTTTTGGGCAGATTCCAGTAACCGACCCATCTATTCAAATATATATATACACATATATATATATATATATTTGCAATAAACTTCAAAAGATAATATATCTTGTGTACATGCACATACTTATAAACCAATGTTCTAAATATGTGTACAGTAATTCAAAAAATGTTATAATAGTTAAATCTATTCTAGCAATCAATATATTTCAAAAAAAATAATGTATTCAAACTCGTAACACCTCAAAAATAATACTTAGAAGTTGCAACAGAAAAACACCAGAAAAATAGAGGACCACGGCACGGTTCATGGACAACGAAAGGAACCACGGTCCGCCGACCTAACCACAGCTCAAACCCAGAGATAGTGGACCACAGACCCTTTCACGTTCTATGGACCACCTCACGTGTCTTGGAAAGGCTCGTGTGGGTGAGGCAGAACATACAGATCTCTGGCATCAGACCACACAGTCCTCCAAGGGACATGGTCTTGATGAAGGACATTGGGAGGGTTCGTGGACCTAAGCCACCAGACCCAGCCCAAGTGAAGACAACAATGACCTTTACGGTCTGTGGTCCTTCACAGAGGTCGTGGTAGGGCTCATGGTTGGACCACCCAGAGCCAGCAGCCACTGGACCAAGGAACACAACTCACTTAACGGTTTGTGATCCCTTTTACAGTCCGTCATAAGGCCCGTGGTCAATCTCACCTGATTTTATGTCAGGGGTTGTTTGTTCTTTTTCCCTATGGGTTGGGCAGCTAAACTATGCCGTTAACCACCAAACTACATATCTTTTGTCAGCTTAAGTCTATTAACTTAATCAGAACCTACCATAATTGATCTTCACCAAACTTTCATTAATCTTAAAACAAAATAAGTGAGAAAAGTCAGGTTACCCTCTCAAAGAACTTAACAGGTTTCCTTAAGTTTTAGCCCCAAAATCAACATATTTCTCCGTTAAATTCCTACAAGGTATGTGATATTTCACTAGTAAGTTCCTTATATCCATTAGGTCCCAAAAATTCAATTAGAATCTTGACTATGAATGAATTGTTTAGACTTAGGGTTTCTTAAAGTTTAGATAAATTATTGTGATTTAGCTTTTATGGTATTCCGAATCAATTAATCATGTTTTAGCTATGTTTTGGTTAGCTTTTTTCATGAAACTCATAACCCTACTGGTGTTGATAAATTTAGTTCATGAATTACACTCGCTATGTTAGTTACATATATACAAGCATCAAATTTTGAATATTTCGTTACCAATACTAAAATGTTGCATTCTCAGTAAGCATATAAGAATATTTAGCTACCAAGTATATTTCAGTTATGTTGTTTATTCATATTTTTAATTGAGAGTAGGCTTCTACCGTGTGGACTAGGGTCAAACATACCCGTATAGTCCCAAAACTACGTTCCTCATAGGTATGCAAGTCCTCTCTTTGGGCATTATTTTGTGTTGGTTATTCTTAGCTCCCACAGTCAGACTTCAATAAATTGGACCAGATTTTGAGTTATAATTCAATATTCGGTCTTAGCATGTTATGAACTTGGTGATTAACTCCACTTATGTTCATTATCAATATGTTTTTAGTATTTTTTCAATATGTCCAAATTATATTGTTGCTTAGTATGTTTTTTTTTATCTTTATCCTATCCAACATGCTAAGTATATTCCAAGTACCAAGGCATACTCTGCGCGACATCCTTTCATGATGTAAGTTCATGTATTCAACATCTAGGTTTGTAGATTGACTCCCAATCATTATTTTCAACATCTTCAGTGGTGAGTCCTCACATTTCGAGGAAAATAGACATGTTTCTGTGTTTAGTCTATTCGTTTCAGTTTTCAATATTTTCTATAGTTAGTTGGGGGCATGTCCAGTAGCTTTAGTGAGTAGAGGCTTCTTTTCGAAGATAGTTTGGTTTTATCTTTAGAATTGAATTTAATCTTTCATCTTTATTGAAATCATAAGTATCTTAGTTATTTAGAACGACTTTGGGTACTCTCCACTATTAAGTCTTAATATGGTTTAGCTTGTGCATCCATTTTAATTGTTATGGAATATTCGATCTTCTTATGATATGTTAATTTAGGGTTAACATGGGGTCACTCGTAGTCTAAGGTCCCGTGTTAGTCAAAGTGTAACCTTGGCGGTAAGAAACTTGGTATTAGATCCCTAGGTTCAAGAGTGCTAGGATGTCTAAAAAGTTACACTAAGTAGAGTCATTTTCAAAGTTGTGAAGTGCACCACATCTAATAATATTGAGGCTATGAAGTGTTTTAGGAAAAACTTCATGATCTTGATATTCTTATTGTGTGTGGGTATGAGATCCTTTGAAAATCCTCATTATACATTTCAGATCATGCCTCCACATAGACATAGTGCAGGGAACGCTAAGCATCTCCGCCAGTCCCAGATCGTGATGTTTCCAACGCGGAGTTTCAGAATGTGATTCTTCTTTTGGCTCAGACCGTAGCTAACTAGAACAATCAGCAGGTTCCAGTTACTAACAAAGTTAGTTACCAGTCACTAATTTTCTGGTAAGTGGACAATATGCCTAATCAGCATCGCAAAATGTTGTGATCTTTCCATTAGAATTATTGGACAGTAATAGACCTTGACCAGGCTATTTTTCAATATACTACATGACCTTAAATGTCTCATTTGCATACGAACTTTTAGGTTGTTGGAGAAATTGACAAAGACTTTGAGCACTAAAAGAAATATCTTGTATTTCACATTTCATTGCCTCTACCCACCTTTGATCTTTTATGGCTTCAGAATATGTGGCAGGTTCTTGCAGACCATCGATATCAACTAACTAAGATTGATAAGTAGGATATAAAATGATCATATATAAGGAACTTTTTTACTAATATTAAGTGAAACAAAATCTTTATCTCGACATACTTCATTGGTTGGTGATTGGACTTTATAAGTATTAGATGTATATTGTTCCAGTATGTTAAATTACTAAATAATTCATTCAGTCGATATCAATATATTTAATATTTGGATGGATCATAAAGTAGACTTTTGTATACTACATTACAAGAAAGACATGAAATCAATGTCAATATATTTCATATTGAGTAGATCATGAAGGGTATTAACCTATTAAATCACTAGATGAATCATGGCATTAATGTTCATATATTTTATGCTTAGATTGACTAATTAGTGAACTCGGTGTATTGCAATACTAGATGATACATGTAATTTTAAGTGTATTACATGTTCACATAGATCATGCAGTGGGATCCATTTATTGTATTATTGTGATAAAAAACTAGTACCCCCTAGGATATGATCAAAATCCTAGAAATACATCTTAACTAAACTAAGGTCTTATTAGGCCTACCCCCTTACGAACCCATTTTTCTTTTGTAATTGTGTACACCTTTTGGCTTACATGTCATAAAAAAATCTACCACGTGCCTCAACAATGTGGAGTCACAAAGTGTTCCACATGATGCAAAGAGATGTATAAAACTACAAAAAAATGGAGTTCGAGGGTGATAGGACCTTAGTTTAGTTGAGGCGTATTTTTGAGATTCAGATCATAGTTTAAGAGGTTGTGCCTTATCCTTATATTATTAGATATATAATGAAATTAATGTCAATATATTTTATGATTGAGTCATTCATAAAATGTCTTAGACTATTACATTACTAGATGAGATATATAATCGATGTTAATGCATTGCTTACTTGGGTTGATCATGAAGTCGACTCAAACTACTTCATTGTTTTATAAGTCATGGAATCAATGTCAAAGTATTTCATGCTTTACATAGCCAAGAATGCAATACATTGACACATTATAGAGCTCGTATAATAATATACTTTATTAAATCCATTTAACTATCCAACCAAGTATGAAATACATTTACACTGATTAATAAACTAATAACGACCATATCAACGTTTATCATATACCAATCGCTATCTACTTACAAATTATCCTAAATATGATAAAATATCATAATATATTGATTGATTTAGGCTTAGAAAATATAATAAGCATTTATCTTCATAAAACTAAAAATTTTAATCTTTTGGCTAGACAAGAATCTTCTACATAATAATCCTACAAAGCAAGTATGTGGTCTATGATTTCATGTCCTCTAGGTATTCAACATTCTCTTGATAATAATTATTCATTTCCATAAAAAAATCGTATATCATGATCATTCAATATTATTTCATAATTTTTTCCTACAATGTATTTGATACCTTCTAGAACAGTAAGTGTATAACATCAATATAAATATGTTCTACCAAAACAAGTTCTGACCCCTAACTGGATTTCCCTTCAAAATATTCTATACCCTTTATTTTTTCAATACTATATTTTTAATTCATATATTCTTCAACGTTATACTCATAATTCACTTCTATATTATTATATTTCAAATAGTAACCAACATTGGATGTGTGGAAATAAAAACACTCAAGAAACAGTTTTGAAGAATAAAAAGAGAGTGAGCTTATGAAACTCCAGCAATGCATTAATTTGCAAAAGATATATATTTATCCAATGAAAAACCTAACAATTTCCTATCTAATAACCACTTGCAAAGTGGATGTTAAAACCGAATATGAATATGTGCCACTAACAGCGATAAAATGAGCCACTAACTTCAGAAAGGTCAGAAACTAAGTTGAATAAGTCTAGCTAGAAAATAGGAAGCACTAAATTGAAACAAGTAAAATACCGTACAAATAACAAGTTGAATAAATGCCAATTTCTAACACTCCTCCTTGGCATTTTTGTGACAAATACAAATTCTTTGCCGCAGATCTTCAAAACTTTCATTTGGTAGTGACTTAGTGAAACTGTCAGCTGGATGGTTCTCAGATGAATAATGAGCAACAAACACTTCATTATATTATTGGAATTCTCTATAAAAATGAGACTTGATCTTAATATACTTTGTTCGACTATGAAACAGTAGATTTTTTGAGATTGAAACTGACGAATAGTTATCACATCTGATATTTGCAGCTTCTGTTTGTTAATGGCCCAAGTCCTTCAACATCTTCTTTAGCCAGATAGCTCTATTCACAGTAGATGCGACATATATGTACTCATATTCTGTTGTTGATTGAGCTGTAGTTTCTTGTTTCCTAGAGCAAATTGAAACAACATGTTCCCAAATAAAAAAGATATCTAGAGGTGCAAATGGAATCATCATCTCCTCCATCCCAATCACTATTATTGTACCTGACCAGGTTCATAGTCACTTTCGCAGATGTTGGGAAAAAATTTCCAAACTTTCTGGTTCGATTAATATACCTTAACTCTCTTTAGCCATTCTGAAATATGTGTGTTTAGGCGAATGCTTGAACATGGAGAGAAACCTTTCAACAAATATAATGTTAGGTATATTTGTAGTTAGATATAGAAGACTACTAATAAAGCTTCTATGCATACTATCATTCACTTTTTCGAAAATCCTCATCAATACCAAGATTCACGCCAATAGAGATTGGAGTACTCACATGTTTGCAGTCTTGAATTCTGAACCTTTTTAGAATATTTGGAATGTATTCCTGCTGGCACATGAAAATTCCTCACTGGACTGTAACACTTCCATGCCAAGGAAGTAATTCATGACTTGAAGATAAATCATTTCAAAGATTTTCTCCATTTCATCCTTGAACCTTTGGATTAGTTCAATTTTACTTCATGTCACAGGGATGTCATCCACATAAATTGAGGAAATTAGGTACTCAATTGCAGTGACTTGAAGATATAAAGTATCTTCACTTTGATTTCTACTAAAGTCAATTTGGATGAGATGATTGTCCATCCTCTCATACCATGACTTGGGGCTTATTGTAAGCCATACAAGGACTTTGTTAAGAGATAAACTTGATCCTCTTTTCTATGAATTGAGAAACAATCAGGTTTCTCTATGTTAATCTCTTAAACAAGTACACCATTCCAAAAAGCCGATTTTTATCAAGCTAATGAATCTTCTAGGTACTTTGAGATGGAAATGCAAGAATAAGCTAGATTGTGTCATACCTTGATAAAGTAGAATATGTTTCCTGATAATCTATACCATATTTTTGTGTGTATCCTTGCACCACTAAACTAGCTTTATGTTTGCAAATTGTTCCATCATGATTGAGTTTTGTCTTTAAAATCCATTTTACACCAATCACCTTGTGATTTATAGGTCTGTCAACAAGCTACTAGGTTCCATTATTCAAGATCATGTCTAGTTCATCTTGCATAGATCTACTCCATGAATGAGTGTCTTGTGCTTTAGCATAGCTTGTTGGATTAGAGGTAACTAGATCACACTACTGGTAGATATCTTTTAAGGTTCGAGTTCCCCTCACTGTTACATCATTCACTAGTTTACCTTCAAGAAGTTGAGGCTGCTCTTTTGGAAATAAAATAGAATAGAAGTCTTCTAATTTTTCCAGTCCCAACCAGGTGCTTCATCAAACTTCATTTCTCGGTTGAGAATTAGTGTTCATTTTTTCAAACAAAAAATCATGTATCCTTTGGAAGAATTATAGCCCATAAATAGGCCCTTATGATCCTTATTTGTCCACCTTATTCATCTTTGTTTCTCGAACTCAATAATAACATATACACCAAAAGATTATGAGATGGTGTATTGATGGTTGTTTCTCACACCAAGCTCATATATAGTCATATCATGCAAGGTCCTAATAGTCAATCTGTTCAACAAATATAAGAGGTATTGACTGCCTCCACCCAATGCTGATTTGGAATCTTTATTTCGAGAAAAAGACATCTAGTCATCTCCATTATTGTCTAGTTCTTCCTTTAAGACATGTCATTTTGTTGTAGAGTGGATGTTAATGTCGATTGGCATTCAATACATGTGCTATTACAAAACTCCACAAACTGAAAAGAAGTAGTTCTCCTCCATTATCAGACCTTAAAGTGTTAATACTAAGATAAAATTAATTTTCTACTGAACATTTTAATTGTTTAAACACATAAAAGACATAACTCTTGTGTCTAATGAAATAAACCCAACATATTCTGGTGTAGTCATCATTAAAGAAGAGAAAGTATTGTTAAATGTCCTCAACATGAAAGGGGATGAATGAGAGCTTGACATGAGTTTCATAAGTTAATAACTTGTTAAAATAATGAGAAATAGATTTTAATATTTTTTTCAATGAGTTTTGAGGTAAAATGTCAAGGAACAACCAAGACGTCTAGAAACTAGTCTTTTGCATAATAGTGTATTGTACAATGTTTTCCCTGTTTCAGTGTATTGCTTGGTGTCTAAAATTAGTGGATATGACCCTAGAATATATAAGGTTGTATTTAGCGTGAAAAATTCCGAGTATGAATCCCCAAGAAACATCCTACGGATCCTTGAGGAGGACCGAAACGTTGACCAAAAGGCTGTCAAAAACAACAACCATTTACAAGCATAATTGATGGACCATCAATGCATTGACGAAGCGTCATTAGCCTCCGTAGGTTGACACTAAATTTTTGGGAGCTTATATTTATTTTACCACTCTCAGTCATTATAAACAGATAGGCAGGACGGGCCATCAATTGGTTGACGCAGCGCCAATGGCCACCTGCAATTCTTCCAACTTTTGGCCACTTAAGGGGTGAATTGGTAAATTACCCTACGTTCTAATTAAATGGTGGATGGTTATTTTAGGTGTATTAAGGTATTTTAAGTTACTTAAAACACTAAAACCTAGAATTAGACTTCGTTCTTCAAAAAAAAAAAAACCTCCCATCCCAAAAGTTCTCTTAAAATCTTCATGCAAGCTTGATGTCATATTGAATCTTGGATTGAAATTCACATTGATTTCTTCTTCAGTTTCGTGTACATCCCCATACTAAGGTGTGGTGATCCTTTATCTTGAGTTAGATTTCACTCTAAAGCCAATTCTGAAATGGTGTTCATGTTTTCCAAAAGATAGTCGAAACCCCAAATTTTCCTCGAACTCATGAGTTCATGCATTAAATGGTTTCAAACAATTTTTTATGATTTTAATTTACAATTTCAAGTTAAAAACTCCATGAACGCTTGAACCGTCAAATCCTTTGATTTTGGCTTACAAAGTGGTGTTGATGAATGTGATTGGATATTGTTAGAATTATCCTTATGTTATGTTGTATTGTTGTTTTCTATTGCCAACCATGCCTAATTATGGTTAATAATTTGAGAATTAAAGGAAAAGTGATCACGTCTTGGATGAAGGGTAGGCTGACCTAAATTGCTCTAGGTTTATTGAATTGTTCTTGTATGGTATGGTCCACCACCTATGGTGACTCTCTTTAGTTATTGTATATGTAAGTGTATTGTGATCATGACTTTGAAGGCATTGGATGTTAATTGAGGTAATGTTATGATGCATGTGTATAGATATGTATTATGAAGTTATCTCCGCGATTCTTGAAGATAGTACGACTATTAGAGTATAATGTGAATGTGAAGCATATTTGTGTGTGGAATTTGATAATTAGAGTGTGACCATGTTTAGAAGACAATTTCATGAATGATGGTGGTTATTTGAAGGGTATTTCTCAGATATGTACAAACACACATGAATGAATGAATGAATCTGATGAAAATGTAATAAAAGTGAGTCTATTGAAAGGTTTCCTTAATTGTACTCTAATTATTGAATAACGGACTTTGAGGTGGATAATGCTTCGTTAGTAGAGGTGTAGTGTCTAGTAAAAACGTCAATATTCCTAAGATCTTTTCAATGACTGAATAATAGTTTGAGATGAGCATTCCTCCGTGAGTATAGGTAGTATACTTTGTAGAAATCCCTTAACCTATAGTTAATGAAAGTAATGAAAGTCTAATACTCCAATCGCATAACCTGTAGTTGATGAAAGTAATGAAAGTCTAATACTCTGTGTGGGAGTAATATTTAGCACTGACAGGATACAAAATGGAATAGATACTCTCCGTGAGTAGAGGTGTAGTACCTAGTAGAAACCTCTTTAGATGGGTACTCTACATGAGTAGATGTGTAGTATCTAGAAGCAATTTCCCTATCTCTTAACTATGTGCCCACATAGAACTAGCTAGTGTTTTTTCACGTAATGACTAAATGAAGGACCCTACCATAGGCAAGTAGGGATCGCTCCTGTGATAGGGGTTAATACTGGGAGTCCATGATAATCTCTCATGGTCTATATCTGTTAAAGCTTACCCCCACAAAAAATGTAATGAACTATGTCTTTGTAAGGGTGTACTACTAAGGGTAGGTAGTGGAATGGAACGCCATCTATGCATTAAAAAATTATGCATTTGAAGGGGTTCTTGGTGTGTCCTTATAATTTTAATGAATGAATGGGTTTCTAGCTTATGTTAAAGAAGCTTGTTGGTCTTATGTGTAATGTTAATAAAGTCATTATGGCGTGCTAAATGTGATGTGTGTAATCTAGGGTTGTTCCAAAGGAGCACTAAGTGGGAGTAGTAGTATGGGATACTACTTTCACATTGCACTAGTGAAAATTAGAGTTATCCTAGGGGTGATCCTTATGTGATTTTCCTTAAATGCATAAATGTATCCTTTAGTATCTTTAGTTATTAATGTTGATTTTTTTTTGTGTTGTAAAGGAAAGATCCTTAGTTAGGGAAGTCTTAATGATCACCTAGGTGTGCATAAAAGGGTTGTATGGGCGGCTGCTTCATTTCTTACATAGGTGGACTTGAGATAACCTTACTTACAAGGTCTAAATGTTTAAATGTGTTACTTAATGAATATAGTCAAATATTGTGGATTATGGAAGTATTACCTTGTATGTTGATAATTGGCTTCTATTATGTCTTTTACACTTGATTCATGAATCTTTATCAAAATAGTGTGACACAGCATATTCCAACTAAAATGTCCTCTTTAAAGCATGTTTTTGCATGATTGTCATACTTAGTGCTTAATTGTACTAATTCCATTTTATCTTTCTTTTCTACAAAAGTGTAGGAATTGGAAAGTGAGGGGATTTCTAGAGTTGAAGCTTGGGACATCGATGTTTTCTGTCAAGATTTGGGTATGTCCTCATAATGTCGAGGACATGACTCATTATTTCTAGTTTTCCTTTGTCAAGACATTTGTATAAGACTTGTATCTTTCTTTCAATGTAAGGGTCATGTCCCTATGATATTGAGATGTGTCTAAGATGGCTTGTGTTGAGACTTAGTTTTTTTTATGTTTTATAAAAGATTTCCCACTTATTGACTTTATTATGAAAAAATTTAATTCCGCACTACTTTTCATACATATATGATGAATGAATGCTAAGTGGCTTGTATAAGACCTCTTCGAGGTCGAATACGACAGTTACAACAAGGGGGTGCTCTCCGATCGTGACAAGTTGTTACCACTTAATGAATCTATTTTCAATGGGTCGCAAACATCTGTATGAATGAGCTTAAATTTCTAGTTAGCTCTCCATACTTGATTTGCTTGAAATGACAATTTTCTTTTCTTTCCCTGTTACCAAGTTTCACAAAGTTGAGCATTAGAAATAAATTCAAACATATTTTCGAATAATGACTTCTTTTTCATCTCTACGATGCTTCTCATATTGAAGTTACCAGACCTTTTGTGTCATAAGTTTCTAGATGTTTATGAAGTAATAGTGTAAGCATGCTCAATTTATTTCTCCCAATCAACTGAAAAACATTTTGTTGATATAAAAGAGTTCTACTTCAGAAGGGTCAGAAATAACACATTTTTAAAATACAGAGAATAATTATATTCAAGCATTTGTCCAACACTCAATAAATTTTTACTCATATCAGTTTTGTTACACGATATTGTTGACATAGGCATTGTACCCCAGATTTTGAATATTATTGCCTCACTGTTTCCCACTTTTTTAGATTTGTAAGTATGATCAATGAATTTGAACATTTCATCATCATTGGTCAAGTGATGTGTGCAACCACTATCAAGAAGACATGAATCATATATTCATTAACTGAAAAACATGAAACTGCAAAGAATTGCTCGTGATGTGCATCTGCAGCTTCTGCTTCTTGTGCTTGCAAAGCTTCAGTGGCCTTTGTTCTTGATTTACACAACTTGGATATGCGCCATGTCTACTTCCAGTTGCCATATATTACATCGACTCTCCACCAACAGTACTTCTCCATATTTCTAGTTCTTCTACAATGATTACACGCAAGAAACTTCTTCTTCACATCTCTATTATTTTTTCCTCAATCATGATTGCCCTTATTCTTCTGGTTGATGGTTTTTTTCTTTAATGAAAAATTTTCTTATGTATAGAGAAAGCTCCTTCAGTGAACTTTTCTCCTCTTATAGTCCTTCTTCGCTCTTGTGCTTGAAGAGAACTCATTAGTTCACCTAATGAAAGTTTTACCTTGTCGTTGGATTCTCTAGGAGAGGAAATCTAAGATTCAAACCTCTCAGGAAGAGTCACAACAACATACTGTACGATTTTTTTATGTCACTTTTTCACCAAGAAGTCTCATGTCATTTTTAATTAAGGAGATTTAATCAACATACTTACTACTTGTTTCACCTTCCTGCGTGTTCAATGACTCGAACAACCTTTTAGGTTCACCGCTTACATTTGACATTTTCTATCCTTGTATCATTTTTCTTTTTACAACCTACCCCAAGCCTCTTTTGTTGTTTTACAAGCCATGATTCTTTAAAACACAAAGTCGGCCAAAGTATTCTACATAAGTGACTTGGATTCAGATTTCTTAACCTTCTCTTCGTTGTTAGGTTTGATCTTAGCCAAGGTAGTATTTGTTTGTAGAGCAGAAAAGATAACTTTCCCAAAGTTCATAGGCTTCCAGAAAAGCTTGCATCTTCACGGACCAAATTTGGTAATTCTTTCCAGTGAAAGTGAATGGTGGGGATTTAGAGGTAGCTTGTTGGATGTCATTTGTGCTGTAAGTTAAAACTTTTTGATCATGTAACATCAACTTGAGGATATAATGCAACAGTTAAAACACAAAAACTCAAGAAACTAATTAGAAGAATAACAATAGAGTGAACTAATGAAATTCAAACAATGCAATAATTTGGAAAAGATCTGAATTTATCAAAGGAAAAACCTAACAAATTCCTATCTAGTAACCACTTACAAAATAGATGTTACAACTAAATATGAACATGTGCCACTAACAGTCATAAAGGGGCGAGTAACTTCAAAAAGTTAAGTAACTAAAGGTTACTAAGTCTAGCTAGAAAATAGAAAGCACTAGACTGAAATAAGTAAAAAAAATACAAATAATAAGCTGAAAAATGTCAATTGTCTAATAGCAAGAACATGTTGCCCGACTTTGTCTCCCTCTAGGTAATTCTCGAAGTCCAAAAAATAGAGGTCATAATTCGACACTTATTTTTGTTCCACCAATAGGAATGACAATATAGTAGTATAATTATGCTTTTTTTAAAGAAAAAAAATACAAAACACAAGTAATAAAGAAGTGTAAATCGAGTCTCAAATGTCAAACTTTCAAAATAAAAATAGCATGCATTAAATAATTAAGTCCACAACACCAAAATCTTGAGATACGAATAAAGTATCTACAATAACATGGATAATTTATCCTTCTATTTTACATTATGAATCAATTTTTCTACTCATAGTGAGACAAAATTAGCTAATTCAGACGAGGCAGGGATACTAAAGATAAGGGTATGAATCATGCTTTGATAAAATTAATAGGTGAAAAGGTAAAGACAGAGCATTGAACAGAAAGATTTTTCACATAAAACATGTGATTTATATGAAATATAAATAAAATCATAAGGTAATGAATTAAAGGAGAGAGTCAGGATAAAAAAGTTTCTTTTTGATTCTTGAAGCAAGCAAATAGAGAAATCAAACTAAAACTAATTGTTGTAGTTGTCTTCTACAACTACATTACCTAAATTCACACAAAAAGATGATGAAGGAAGAGTGTTGAGGAAGTCCACATCACAATAAATTGCTAAATATTTTAGCCTTTTTTTGTTTCCTAGTTTGTTTAAAACATTGTTAGTTATTGTTCAGTATTAGTTCCTCAATTTCACTAAACAATAACTTAGTTTTAGCATATTTTTATGAATTACTTCACATCATTTTATTTAAGAATGCAATATATTTGTTCAGTCTCATTTCACAATAAAAATCACTTTTCAATTTTCTTCTTCAATAAGTTCTTATTAACCTCTGTTAACATTACCATTGATATTAGAGCTCTTTAGTTCTTAAGGGACTTGTAAGAATTTGTGAATTAAATTTAGTAAAACCCAAACCTAATTAAACTTTTCCACAAAACTAGCTTTGCTCTTCCAGTTTTTGATGAAGAAAACTAACATATTTGGATTGTAAGGATGGAAACCTACATGGATGTATGTGATTTGTGGGAGGCAACAGAGGATGATTATGAAGTGCCTCCTTTATCATGAAGTCCTACAATTGGTCATATTAGAACTCATAAAAAGAACAAGACTAGGAAGTTGAAGGTGAAGATATGTCTCTATGTTGTAGTATCTCTTACTATTTTTCCAGAATCATGACTCCTATATGAACTAATGAAATATGAAATTCATAAAAAAAGAATATTATGGAGATGAAAGAATTTTATTCATGAAGGTATTAAACCTTGTTAGGATTTTTGAAATGCAAAACAAGAAGGAATTTGATACTATTAAAGAGTAATCAGATAAAATTATTAGTTTGGCCAATAATTTAAAGTTACTTGCTGTTGAACTTTCTGATACAAGGATTGTGCACAAAATCCTTGTTAATTATCTAAAAAGTTTGAAGCAACAACTGCTTCACTAGAAAATACAAAAGATTTGTTAAACATTACTTTGGCGGAACTTTAAAACTTCTTGCAAGCACATGAACAAAAAAGAATGTTAAGGAACGAGGCAACTGTTGAAGGAGCTTTGCAAGCGATGCATCAATTCAATGCCAGAGGCAAAGGTAGGAAGCAGAAGTTAAGAATAGCTATGCTACACTAGCTTAAGTTTCTGCAACTGATAGCAATTCTAGCAACGAAAACAAAAGTGGAAAATATCCATCATGTCAGCATTGTGGGAATAGAAATCATCCACACTTCAGATGTTAGAATAAACATGATATAAGATGCATAAAGTGTCATAAACTTGGTCATTCTGAGATTATTTGAAAAGAAAAAGGAACATAACAATTAAATGGAGTTCAATTTGCAAATGATCAAGAAGAAGATCAATTGTTAATGGCTACTTCTTTTGCAAGTAGAAGTTCAAGCGAAAGATGGTTAATTGATAGCGGTTGTACAAATCATATGTATGATGAGGAGGAGATTTTTAGAGATTTTGAAAGATTTCCAATATCTTAAGTCATAATTGTTCATGGGAATCGTCTTCTATGCAGAGGGAAAGGCAGAATACCTATTGAAAGCTACTCAAGTACAAAGTTAGTCTCATATGTGCTTTTTCTCCCTAAGCTTGATCAAAACTTTTTCAACATAGGGAAACTTCTGGAAAATTCTTTTAATCTTACATTTGAGCATAATAAGTGTGTGATATTTGATAAAGGGACAACAAATCTATCATGTTATTTAGAGAGGAAAGAGTTATTCCTTTGATCCAATGGGGGAAAAGTTGGCTGCCTATCCGAGCCAAGAGATGACAACAAATATTTGACACAAGTGACTCAAACATTTTCATCACATGACACTCCTGTACATTTTGAGTAAATACATGGTTTGAGAACTACAAATTATGGAAGATAAACATGCAACTTGCCACACATGTCAATTGGGAAAGTATATTAGGATGCCTTTTGCCAATGCAACTGGGAGAGCATCAATAAAGCTTCAATTAGTCCTTTTTTATTTGTATGGACCGCCTAGGCCTGATTCTCTTAACGGAAGTAAATATTTAATAGAGTTCATTGATAACATGACACAAATGTGTTAGATTTATATTCTCATGTTCAAATATGAAGTACGTGAAGTGTTCTGGAAATTCAAACTTTGGTACGAAATTGAAGTGGTTGCAGGATTCAAATGCTTAGATCAAATAATGGTACCGAGTACACATATGATCCATATAAAAAGTTTTGTGAAAACGAATGAATTTAGCATCAACTCATTGTTCGGTATACTCTGTAATAAATTGGTGTTAATGAAAGGAAGAACAAATCGATAATGGTGATGTCGAGATGCTTGTTTTGTGAGAAGGGCCTACGGAAAATAGAAGAACATAACACTGTTGTTTTTTCTTGCTAATTTGGTTACATAAAGAATAGACACCTTTTGAGGTATGGCATGGGTATAATACATCCTTAAAAAAGTTAATGATAGTTGGTTGTTTGTGCTTGTCACATATCCCACAGGTTAAGTGGGACACGTTAGATCAAAAAGTTGAACATGGAGTGTTTATTGGTTACAGTGTAATATCTAAAGATTATAGAATTTTTCATCCTCATACAGAAAAAGTATTGGTAAGCAAAGATGTATTTTTTTATGGGGAATAAGTAACGGGACTGCGAAGAAGTTAACCAGAAGAACATCACAAGCAATCTAATAGATTCAGATGAGAACATTGATGATTAATATGTGTGAGGAAGAAGGTTGCACTCTGACATATACCCGAGATGTAATGTGTCCATTTTGGAGCCTTCTAGATTTTAAGAAGTTGTTTCCGATTTCAAGTTGAAAGTTGTAACAGGAGAGGAGATCGTTATTATTGAGAAGAGTGTGACCTGGAAGCTTCTTGAAAAACCATAACATAGGAAGATCATTGGTGTGAAGTGGGTTTGTTGCATGAAATTTAATGTTAAAGGATCTTTTAACAAGCTCAAAACAAGACTTGTTGTGAAAAGTTACTCACAAATTTTTGGAGTTGATTATTCGGAAACCTTTTGTCCAGTTTCTTGGATTGATACTATAAGGTAGTCACTACCTATTGCTGCTCAAAAAGGTTGTAAAGTCTTTCAATCAGTTGTCAAGTCTGTTATTTTAAAAATGTTTTTCTACATGAGAAAATGTTTATGGAGAAGCCTTAAGGTTTTTCTGTAAAGGGACATAACGACAAAGTGTATCTGCTCAAGAAATCCCTGAATGGTTTTAAAACAAGATCCAAGGGCTTGATACTGTCAAATTGATGATCACTTGCAAGGAATTGGTTTTAATAAAATCCTAAGTCAACTCTCTTTATTTAAAAAAGAGATTCTAATATTATGGTTGTATCACTTTATTTTGATGATCTTCTTGTAATAGGCAACAACCTTGAAATGAATGATGAATTCATGGAAGCGATGAAGAAAGGGTTCGAAATGACAGACTAGGGAGAAATGCCTTACTTTCTTGGAATGCAGAATCATCAAACCCACAATGAACAGTTCACTTTTACAAAGCAATATGCAAGGGAGACAATGAAGAAATTCTAAATGGAAGATTTCTAACCTATGAACACTCTAATGAATCAACAAGAAAAGTTAGATCTTAGGAAGATTATGTTAGATATTGATCAGGAGCAACAAGAAGGCACAAAGTGTTTGTGGATAATCAGAAAGCAATGGAAATTTCTCGTAATCTAGTTTTTCAAAGAAAAAAAACATTTTAATATCAAATTGTACTATCTCAAGGAAGTGCAAGTCGATACAAAGGTGAAGTTTTTTGTTGCAAGTTGGAAGATTAAAATTATGATGTTCACTAAGTCATTTCATGTTAATAAGATTGAATCCTTTAGAATGAAGATTTGTGTCATGCCCCGAGCATACACCGTAGACTTGACTGGTTCTTGAGAACAATTGTGGTCCACAAGCGCAACCTTGGTCTGGTTGACTACTTAGGAGAAGATTACTTAAGAAAAATTGGGACTCCAAGTACCAACAATTAACTCAAAGCATCTCAACAATAAACCAACTTAGTAAATATCTGAAATAATTAATTAGAAAAGTGACTCAAAGTCTACAAAAAATCAACAAAAAAAATAGGAAGAGATTCGTAAACTTCTAAACATATAGGAAACCATTAAATAGTGCGAAAGCTATCGGGATAGGATCCTTGAAAACTCAATAAAAAAGTAATATAGTGTGAAGTCGTCCTAAAAGTATGGAGGCTTACCAAAACTAGTTGGAATGCAAATGGTATAAACAGAGTGTGTGTTGGTGACCCTGAACAACTGTATCTGCATCATTAAATGATGCATATCAAATGACATTACCAATGTGTTGGTGTCCCTGAACACTTGTATCTGCATCATTAAATGATGCATATTAAATGACATTAGTAAATTGAATGTATGAGTATATGAGGGGAAATATGAAACATATATAAACTAACTAATAACATGGCAAGGAAATACTCACCATAAACTCAAATACAATATGAAATAAATAATAATAAATCTAATTTTAAAGCTTTTAAAACAGAAGATATAAACTAAAATGTATAAAAATACAATACCATACTCTCTACTTTGATTTGAAATATTCTTTAACCGGCAACCATCACTATGAGCTATGTGATGATACATCATCTTGCCCACGCTTCCAAAACTGTCATATACCTTGTCGCGGTATACAACATCTCAACTAAATGGATCAACTAAGTTATGCTTAAATCAATACGGAGTTGTCTAAAAAGTACGGTCCCTTACCCATGTTGGTGAATTGATTTATGAGGAATGTGAGTTGTCTGAGCTTATCCGCATATCAGTGCTCACTACTACTCCCAATAATGTATGACTCTTACTCAAATGTATAAACCAAAACTCTTTTCAATTGGAGGTAGTTACTCAAATGATTCTCTTAAAGAGGTAATGCTCTTAAACTTCTCTAAACTCATAAACTCATTTTGAAATTGATGTTTCTCTATTTTAAAGGTAAAAGCATTACACTTGGGAATACTAAGTTTTCTTATACTTATTTTTAAGTATTATGTAACACCCCATAGCCAAAACAGATCAAAAACAAGCTTTACATAAAAATTTAAACGTGCAACTAACAATGGCATCGACGGACCGTAGCCTGACCCACTGTCCATCATGCACAACCGTCGATGGTATCAAAAGCTGCCAAAAATTTCAGCCTAGAAAAATTGGTTAAGTCTTGGACGACGGACGAACTTACGTTGCGTAGGTCAGATGACGATCCGTAGTCTGTGACTATCGATCGACACCCCCATTGATCCATTCTCTGGTAGGAGCTACGGATGACCAGCACGGCCCATAGGTGGAAAATTTATAGACAGTTAAGGGGAAATGCAAATGGGTCAACATTAAATTTTCATAACTGTTAGCACAAAATAAATTATGTGTACCCTGAACTAACCATAGATATATAATTGAATTATCGTTCCATATCTACCAACCTTGCTAAAATTAGACCTCCGAATAAAAAGTTATGCCAAATATAGGGCATCGGTCAGACGACGGATCGTCAGTCCTGACCGTTGTTTTGTCCAACAACAACTTTTTCAGGAGTCTTTTGACATTTCCCACTTCATTTAAACCTTAAGTTATGTCGTTTTGACCCTAAATTATAAAATTTTAGTCGGTTTAAGTCTAGAAACATAACTAAAACATATATAAGTCAAATAATAAAATCATAAGTTAGAAAATTAGAAACAAGAAAGGAGAAAATGCTAAAGAACACTAGTTCAAGAACGCAATAATTTCCAGTAGTTCCAGTCCTAAAACCTAAGTATTTTTACGTGGATTTCATCACAAGGTATATGGGATTTCACTAGTGGGTTCCTTTCATCCACTGGGTTCATAGTTTTTAGTCAGATTCTTGATTTCCATATCATGATTAGATCTAGGGTTTCTAGAACTCTAAGATAACTTATTAGTTATATGTTCCAAATCAAATTATCCTACTTGCTCAGTACCACTAAAATATTGATGCATTCATGCACTACATCTTCTCGTGATGTAGGTTCAGATTCTCAGCATCAAGATCACGCATGTATCGATTTCCGATCTCCAGCTCAGCAGAGTCAGTGGTGAGTCCTCATTCTCCGGGGACAACAATTATGATTTTCATTTCAGTCTCTAGTCATTTAGGTTCAGGTTTTGCTAGATTTACTTGGGGCTTGTCCCAGTATTTCTAGTCTAGTCTAGAGGCTTATTTCAGACATAGTTATTTTTTACTTAGTATTGAGTTAATATTTCCTTTGTATGAAACTCATTGTTTTCAGACATCTAAGTTATAGAATATGAGTATTCCCCATCTTTTAAGATTAAATTTTGATTTAGCTTCCGCATCAGTTTATTATTTTTAGTGTGCTCATGATCATGACAGCAGGGTCAGCTTGGGATCACTTGTTGTCCTAGGTTCCATGTCCGCGTCTCGGAGGTAGCTCAGGATGTGACAAAAATTGGTATCACAGTACTAGGTTCTAGAGTCCTAGGACGTCTGAAAAGCCGCACTAAGTAGAGTCTTTTTCATGGGTGTTAAGTGAACCACATTTAATGAGTGGGAGACTATGAAGTGTTTTAGGGAAAAAAAACTCCAGTTTCTTGTTACTCTAATCTTGCATAAGGTATGATCTTATTCCATTCTAACTTGACGTTCAACGTTTCAGATCATGCCTCATCGTAGAGATAATTCTAGGAATGCAAACACAGCTCCTCGAGTCCCAGATGAGGAAGTCTGTGATGCTGAGTTCAGGAACGCCATACAGATATTGGCTCAGAGTATGACTAACCAGAAAAATCAGGTTCATGCTCAGGTGAACTCAAATAGTGGATCAGTAGCAGCAAGGATCCGTGACACCCCGTAGCCAAAATAGACCAAAAACCTTCTTTACAGAATAATCTGCATGTGCAACCAATGGTGTCATCAACAAATAGTATCCTGACCCACAGTCCGTCCTGCATAACCGTCGATGGGATCGGAAACTTCTATAAATTTTAGCACAGAAAAATTGGTCAAGTCTTAGACGAGGAACGAATTTATGTTCCGTAGGTCAGACGACGATCCGTAGTCCGTTACCATCGATCGAGACCCCCATTCAACCACTCTCTGACAAGAGCTACGAATGACCAGCACGGTCCGTAGGTGGACCTACAGACCGTAGGAGGAAAATTTGTCGACAGTTAAGGGGAAATACAATTTGGTCAACTTCTAATGGTCATAAGTCTTAGCACAAAATGAATTAGGTGTCCCATAGACGAACCACAGATAGATAATTCATTTATTTTTGCATAGCCACCGACCTTGATAAAATCTAACATCCGAGTAAAAATTTATGCTAATTTTGGTATAGGCCTGTCGAACAGGTCAAGTTGACGGACCCAATGGTGGGGCGTCGATCAAACGATGGACCATCAGTCTTGCACATCGTTTGGTCCGACAACAACTATCCCTGGGGCCTTTTTAACTTTCCAACTACTTTTAAACCTTAAGTTACATCGTTTTGACCCTAAATAATCAGATTTTTGTCAGTTTAAACTTACGAACATAATTAAAACTTATCTAAGTCAAATCATTAAATAAAATGTTAGAATATTAGAAGCAAGAAAGGAGAAAAAGCTCAAGAACACTAATTCAAGAACTCAACAAGTCCCAGCAGTTCCAGCCCCTAAACCTAAGTAATTTTCCTTTGATTTCATCACTAGGCATAAGGGATTTCACTAGTGCGTTCCTTTCAACAATTGAGTCCCTAGTTTTCAGTAAGATTATTGATTCCCATATCATGATTAGGTCTAGGGTTTTTAGAACTTCAAGAGAACTTCATGAACTTGTTAGTTATATGTTCCAAATTAAGTTATTATGTTATTATTCAGTTTATTGCATAAATCTCAGAAACCAAGCTATGTATTTCTTTAGGTCAGATAATTTAGACATTTCAAATATACATGACTCAATTATAAATAAATAATTACAAGCTTAATTAATGCATTCTCAGTTTGCATGTTCAGTTTTAAGCTATTCAGTATTTATAGAAACTCGGACATTATCACTTAATTTACAAAATTCATTCGGAGTAGCATAATACCGAGTTGGACTAGGGTTTAGCGTACCCAAATAGTCCCCACACTAATAGCCAAGTTGGTTGTCAGTCCCCTCTGTGGGAAATAAGTTAAGTGATCATGCCAACATGCCATTATACCTTTTGTAGGGTATATGGGGTCCTCTCGATGGGGTGTATACATCCAACTTAACATTTAGCTCATATGGTTTTATTACCGGTTATTAGTAGCTGCCACAGATCCATCAGACTCTCTGCGTTGACCATTTATCAGTATATTCAGTATTTAGTTTTAGCATGGTATAAATTGGTCATTACATCGAGTTAGCTCAGAATTAAGTTTATCATGTCAGATTATTATACTTGCTTTTATCTTGTTCATTTATGTTTTATTTCAGCTTTACTATATCGTACATGCTCAGTACCTTTCAAGTACTGACGCGTACGTGCGCTACATTTTCTCGTGATGTAGGTTTAGGTTCTCAGCATCCAGATCACGTATATATTGATATCTGATCTCCAGATCAGCATATTCAGTGGTGAGTCCTCATTTTCCAAGTACAACTGTTATGAGTTTCATTTCAGTCTTTATTCATTTAGTTTCTGTTTTTGCTAGATTTAGCTGGGGCTTGTCCCACTATTTCTAGTCTTGTTTAGAGTCTTATTTCAGACATAGTTAGATTCAACTTAGTATTGAGTTAATATTTTCTTTGTATTATACTCATTGTTTTCAAATATCTCAGTTATAGAATATTGGTATTCCCCACTTTTCAGATTTAATTATGATTTACTTCAACATTATTTTATTATCTTTAGTATGCTCATGATAATGCTAGCAGGGTTAGCTTGGGATCACTTGTGGTCCCAGGTTTCGTGTCTGCATCTTAGGGGTAGCTCGGAGCATGACATATTAAATATAACTACTCTCATTCTCATACTCATTTACTAAAGATTTATTTCAAAACTACAATTAATTGCAAAAGAGTTCTCAAATATGACTCAAAAAAACCTCTTACTTTTCTCTTAACTTTACTTAAATTTTGAACTATAAATTTAATCAATAGATATGATCTGGATATGCAGGATCTCGCAAATATTGAAAATATATTAAGAGTTAATATAAAGAAGAGAGGAAGACACGATTTTAAAGAACACATACTAGACGAAGAATGGAGAAGAAAAGGGTTATGTGACTGAGGCCTAGTAGTGGTGCATCGCGCCAACCTCAACAGTCCTTGGTCAGCTTGGTGGAACACTATAGGCACAGGGTGCCACAAAGCTGAAGCGTCAAGTTACTGGCGCTTTAGTGGGGCTTTTCCCAACCCAGAAACAAGATTTTTGATGAATTTTCTTGTTTAATTTCGAGTCGTATCTCATATAGAATCAATTGTTTTCTTCCAAATTCACTTTGATTCAGAAACCCGATGCAAATTCATTGATATACCACCCAAACACTAACAAGAAACACAACTTATTCGCAAGACCCTCACCTCAAGAACTCAAAACATCCAATGATAAAGAATGAGGCAACAACTCAAGAACTACTCAATAATATTTGCATAAATGATGTCATGGACTAATTATTGGAAGAATTACATGATTGGAGTGAGGATAAACAAGTCAATTACAATGGATAACCTCACATACTGGAAAAATGATTGTTTTTGGAAAAATTCCTCAACCCTTGAATGAACGCTTGAAAACCCTCTTTTCCTCTTCTTAAAACTTCGCCCTAAAGTTTTAAGTATATAGGTATGTGAAAAATAATTTAGAATCTGATTAGAGCCTAAATTGGGTGGGAAAAATTCCCCTTTCTTAATTGAATTAAATGCCTTAATTAAGGAGGCTTTACTTAGAAAACTATAACATTTAACCTGGATCTTGAAAGTTATCAAACTTTGTGGTGTTGGAAAGAAGACTCAAAGAACATCCATTTGACATGTAATGGGACACCTAACTTTTTATGTTCTAAAAAATATAGTCATTTGAAGTTGGTCAAAAACTAAAACTGATGGAAATGCGAGTATTGAAACGCAGGTCTTTTGAGTCCTCTTTTCAATGCCAGCGATAGCGCCCATACTATTGGCCTATAGTTTGGGGCCTGGAGCACTGTGGCATCAGTTCACCACAAACACTGCTCGGTAATTTGGGGTATGGGGCCCTTTGCCAATTAGTAACCACCTAGTCATTACTCTCCCGTCCTTCTTTTTGTATGTGTTTATTCAAACCATGTGTATGTTTTCCTATTAACATTAACTCTTAAAGTTTTCTATAGTTCTTGAGAGATCTGATATGTAATAATCACATGTCTTAATTCACATTTCGAATTAAAGTAAAGTCAAGAGGTCCCTTTGAGTCACTTTGAGAATTCTTTAAATTGATTATAGGTTTGACCTAAATCTTGACTAAGTGAGTATGATAATGAGAATAGCTTTCTTTCATGTTTCAAAACGAGTATAAGGTAGCTATGATTACAAAAATTATAATACTTTCATATTTAAAAGAGAGAAACGTATGAGCTACGAGTTCACAGAAATTTCAGAGTATTACCTCTTTTAAGAGAGTCTTTTGAATGATTACCTCAAATTGAGAAAGAGATATGTTTAAAACATTTGCACATGAGTCATATTTTATTGGTAGTAGTATTAAGCAACGATATAAGGATGTGTTCAAACAATTGAAAATCTTCATAAACCATGTATGTCAACAGGAGTAAAAAGTCATACTTTTAGATGATTTCTTATTGCTTTTAAAAAAAGCTTAGTGGGTGGATCCACATCGTTGAAGTATTCTATACCCCAAAAAATTATAGGACAATTCTAATAGTGTAGGAAAGACACTGTATCACAACATAGCTCATAACGATGGTTTTCGCTTAGAGAATGTCTCAAATAAGAGTAAAGAGTGTGTTATTGTATTTAGAGTTGCTGTCAATATGGGCTAGCCCACCCCATCCGAGCTAACCCATGGAGGCTTTGACATTTTACGGGCTAGGCCAGGCTAGCCCATTATTTATGTGGGCCAGAAAATGGTCGGCCCAGCCTTAAATACGTGGGCTACAAGCTTGCCGGGCCAGCCCACTTTTTAAAAAATTATATTTTTTTATAATTATTAAATTAAATTATAAATTATGATTTAAAAATATTAACATAAATAATGACAAAACAATTTTATATTATGTTAGACCTCATTTGTTTGCACTTAATGGGGTTTGAATGTTAATCATTCAAGTTTGCATCATTAAGTGTGTTTGTTTTTAAGAACTGAATCTTAATTATTTAGATTCAGTTCATTATGTTCGTTTTTTTTCTTCTTATAAGCCTCTTAATGGGTCTGGATATATCTGAATGAATCAGATCAGTAACACACCCTTAATACTATTCATACTAAAAAAATAAGACTCCTATCTTCATTCAACTAAATCACAACAACTCATAAAAGTTGTTTTCTTATTTAATTATTTTTCTGCTTGCCATAATAATTTCCTTTATTTATATTAACTTAATATACATCTTTTACTTTCATTAATTAATTAATATTTTTGAATAGATAAGCACTCTCATGATATAATATTTAGCACGGTTTCAAAAAAGAAGAAAGTATTAGTTATTTGATCGATAGCAATAATAAATTTCTAAAATAAAATAAAATAAATATTTTCCTAAACTATATATTTACTACTCTATATAATCTTTTTTAAATTGCATCTTGATGTTGAGTTCTTAAAAGATAATCCATATTACCTTATTACGGTAAAAAAGTTCAAAATGTTATTTTATATGGAAAAAAAACTATACTAACAAGTTTTTGATAATATTTTATTGATATAACATTTAATTTCATATGTGCATTTATATATTGAAAACAAACTGTCCCAATAATTTAGTGTTCAAATTCAGACACAATATTTTAATATTCAAATGTTTATTCAGATTTACATATCTAGATCTTAACGCGCATCTTAATATTTAAAAGCGTATTCAAATTCAGACGTCTTCATCTTAATAGAAACAAATAAGACCTTAATGTCACTACTTGTTAATCAAACTCACAAATAAAATTATATTTATAATATTTAGGAAAAATGCACAAGTACCCCCTAGACTATGACCGAAATCCCAAAGACACACCTTACTAAGGTCATATTACCCCCCTAAACATATTTTTTTTTGTAATTTTGTGTATCTCTTCGGCTTACGTGGCATTCAAATATCTCTGGCATGCCTCAATTGCATGGAGTCACATAGAGTGCCACATAAGACAAAAGGTGTATAAAATGACCAAAAAAAAGTTCAGGGGGTAATAGGACCTTAGTTTAGTTAAGGTATGTCTCTGGGATTTTGATCATAGTGTAGGGGGTACTTGTGCATTTTCCTTAATATTTATTAAATTTTTTTCAACTAAAAGTATAAATATTGAAATAGAAATATAACCTAATTATTTTGATTTTAGAATCTCTTTATTTTTAAATTTTAATTTTATATTATATTTTTTAAATAATTTTTATCAGCGCATGGGGCGCCCTACCGATATTTCTCAAGCCTCCCTAATGGGCAGGCTCATTCAGGCCGGGCTAAAAGCCCTTTTCTTAAATGGTCTCCAAAAATCTTAGCCCAGCCCTATTAAATCCCGATTTAGGCAAGGCCGGCTCAACGGGCCTAGCCCATATTGACGTCTCTTGTTGTGTTTTTATACATTTGAGTTGATATCGATCGTATTAAAATATTTAAATATTGGATTTCCTCTTATTTATTTCATATTAGAGTTGAGTTTGAGGTGTGTCATGCCCCGAGATACCCTCGAGACCTAACCACGGAACCTAGGACCACAAGTGATCCCAAGCTAACTCTGCTGCATAATATGATCATACTAAAGATAATAAACTGATGCGGAAGATAAATCATAACTAAAATTAAAAGTAGGGAATAACCATATATTATAACTAAGACATTTGAAAATTGATGAGTTTAATTGAATGAAAATATTAACTCAATATTGAGCTGAAACTATCTATGTCTTAGAATAGTCTCTAAATGACTAGAAATGTTGGGTCAAGCCCCAACTAAGTCTAGCAAAAACATAAACTTAAAGACTAAAAATACTGAATTTTAGACTCATGAATATTTTGCTCAGAGAATGATGACTCACTATTAATTCTACTGAAGAGGATATCAGAAATTGATCTAAGCCTGATCTGGATGCTGAGAACATGAACTTATCTCACGAGAAGATATAGCGCACTTATGTGTCAGTACTTGAAAGGTAATGAGCATGTTAGACAGTGTAAAGCTGAAACAAATCATATTTGAACAAGCACAAAAACAAGTATAATATTTTAAACATGATATAGTAAATTCTGAGCTAAATGGATGCAAAGACCAAATTTATAACATGTTGAGACTGAATACTAACTTAACTATAAATATGGGTAATGCAATAGAGTCTAAATGAACTGTGGAAGCTACTAATAACCCATAATAAAACCACATGAGCTAAATGTGGAGTCTCATGTATACGCTCAATCGAGAGGACCCAATATACCCTGCCAAAGGTATAAAGGCATGCTGACATGACAACTAAATGAATGCCAGCAGAATGGACTTACAACCTACTTGGTTAGTAATTCTGGACTATTTGGGTACGCCAAACCCTAGTTCAACTCGGTATTATGCTACTCCTAATAAATTTATTGATTAACATATTATGATTGAATTTTCGTAAATATTTGATAGCTCAAACTTAACATGCAAACCAAGAATGCAAGAATTAATCTGATAATGATGCATTAATAATTGAGGCATGTATATCTGAAGTAACTAAAACATTTGACTTAGTATGTGTAATTCAAGAACTAAAGAAATACATAAGGTTCTCAAATTCATGCAATAAATTGAGTAATAACATGGTAATCTTATTTGGAAGATATAACTAACTAATTCCTGGTAATCTGCTAACGTTCTAAAAACCCTAAGTGTAATCATTATGAGGGAATCAAGAATCTGACTGACAATTAGGGATCTAATGGGTGAAAGAAACCGACTGGTAAAATCCCACATACTTGGTGATGAATTCCACAGAGAAAGCTTTAGATTTTTGGGTTGGAACTGATGGAAACTTACTGTGTTCTTGAACTAGGGTTTTTCATATATTTTCTCTTCTCTTGCTTCTAATTTTCTATGTTTTGATTAAAAATTTGACTTCAGTAAGTTCTAGCTATGTTTCTAGGCTTAAAGTGTCTAAAACCTTTTCATTGATTGTTTAAATGACGTAGCATAGGGGTCCAACAAAGTAGAAAAAGACAAAAACAACCCTAACTTATTCTTTGTCCGAGAGACCGGCGGCCGTGGTCCACAGACCCTGGCCCTTACTACGGTTCGTAGGTCTTGAGTGTCGTGTGTGGACCAAAATCGACAGACCTGGTCCATGGTCCGTGGTTCTACCAACGGTCTATAAGTCATGGACATCAACTTATTCTAATAATGGGTTTCTGGATCAATATCAATGGTCTTGGTCCACAGACCGTGGTCCAATCAATGGTCCATATTGTTCCTTTGTTGTTTGATGTAAAGAATGGGTTATGAGGATCAAAGTCGACAGACCTGGTCTACGTACTTACTCCTCCACAAAACTCTGAATGAAAAGACTTATTTTTTTCTCAACCATTCAACCTGACGGTCAAGAATATCAACTCTTACATCTTCATAAGAAAGACTATCTTTCAAAGTTACACTCGTTAATGGAACTACAGAGTATGGATAATCCACACTCGTCTTTAAGAGCGAGACGTAAAAAATGGATGCACTGCTGCAATTTTTATGGCAACTCTAATTCATATGCAACTTTGCCAACCCTTTTCAAGATCTTGTAATGGCCTACATATCTAGGACTAAGCTTCCCTTTCCTTCCAAATCTCATTACCCATTCATAGGTAACACTTTCAAGAAAACCCAATCATCAAAATGGAATTGTAGTTCCCTTCTTCTCACATCTACATATGATTTCTGACGACTCTGGGTATTCTTAAGTCTATCTCTAATGATTTGCAGTTTCTTCATAACATAAAGGACTAAATTTAGCCCTCATAAAGATGCTTCACTAACTTCAAACAAACAAAAAGAATATCTATAGCTATGCCCATACAGTGCCTCATAAGGGGCCATCTGAATGCTGGAATGGTTGTTTTTGTTGTAGGAGGACTCATTCAGAAAATCATTATCATCCCAACTGCCCTTGGAATCGATCACACAAGCTCTTAATATGTCCTCTAGGGTCTGAATGGTACGCTCTACCTATCTATCCGTCTATGGATGAAATGTTGTGTTAAAGTTAACTTGAGTACGAAGACCCTTTTGAAATGACTTCCAGAAATGAGAGCTAAACTAAGCACCTCTATCTAATATGATAGGAGAAAAAAAACCATGCACCTCACAATTTAATTAATATAAAGGTTGGCATAGTCCTCCACCAAATATGTAGTCTTGACCGCCAAAAAGCGAGAAGACTTAGTCATCCTGTCAACTTTCACCCAAATGGAGTCATGTTGTCTATGAGTTCGATGTAACCCTGTGATGAAAATTTTATTGATCACTTCCCACTTCCACATAGGAATGTAACTCTCTTAAGTCATACCCTTAGTTTATGATGTTCTACCTTGACTTGGTGGTAATTGGGGAACTAACTCACGAACATGCTATATTCCTCTTCATGCCATTCCACTAATAGACTTCCGGCAGATTGTAGTGAATCTTGGAAAAACCTGGATAAATAGAATATCTGGAGTTATGGGCTTATGTAAGAATATGTTGTCTCAACTCACCCACCTTAGAAACACTCAATCTACCCTGGTAGTGAAGTATACCATATTCCCCTTGGGAGAAAAACTCCACTATCTTATTATGGACTGCACTGTTAAGTTCAAGAAAGATTGGATCATTGTCTTGCTTTTCCTCAACCTCCACTACCAAAGAAAATTTTGCCCCATTCCAGGATGGTAATGCACACTCATATCATAATCTCTAAAGAACTCAAGCCATCTCTTCTAGCGAAGATTCAAATCTTTTTGGTTGAACACATATTAAAGGCTCTTATGGTTAGTGAAGACAGCTACATGAACACCATACAAGTAGTGTCTATAGATCTTGAGTGCAAACACCACTGCTGCAAGCTAGAGGTCATGAGTTGGATAGTTCTTCTCATGCTCCTTAACCTGTCTAGAAACATAAGTTATAACCTTATCTCGCTGCATCAACACACTACCTAGGCCAACTCTTGATGCATCACCATATATCACATAACCATCTAAACCCTCTGATAGAGTCAATACAGAAGGTGTAGTCAATGTAGTTTCCAATTTTGGAATGTTTTTGTCACAATCATCTGAATATTGAAACTTGACCATCTTCTAAGTCAACCTATTCAATGGTGAGGCTATGGATGAAAATCCTTCCAAAAAACTTTTGTAATAACCCGCTAGACCTAAGAAACTTCTGATATCTACAGTAGAGGTAGGTCTAGGCCATTATTTATTTCCTCTATCTTCTGTGAATCCACTCAGATCCCCTCGCTAGATACAATGTGACCAAGGAAAGCACGGATTACAACCAGAACTCACATTTGCTAAACTTAACGAATAAATGGTGATCTTTGAGAGTCTGTAAAACAACTATCAAATGACTCACACATTCTTCCACATTCCTAGAGTAAATGAGGATATCATAAATAAAGATAATAACAAACAAGTATATGTATTGTTTAAACTCTATGTTCATCAAATCAATAAAAGTTGCAGGAAGATTAATTAGTCCAAATGACATAACTACAAATTCGTAATGACTATACTCAGTACAAAAGGCTGTTTTTGAATGTCTTTATCTCTGACTCTTAGATAATGATAATTCAATCTGAGTTCGATTTTTGAGAAATGACTAGAACCCTGAAGTTGGTCAAGCAAGTCACCAATCCTGGGGATGAGATACATATTCTTGATTGTGACCTTGTGAAATTGTCTATACTCAATGCAAATTCTGAGAGAACCATATTTCTTATTTACAAACAATAATGGTGCACTCCATGTCAAAATACAAGGTCTGATGAAGCCCTTGTCCAAAAGTTCTTTCAACTGATCTTTTAATTTTTAAGATCTTCTGGAGCCATTCTATCAGCAGGAATAGAAATAGGATGAGTATCAAGAAGGATATCAATTCCAAAGTCGATTTATCTTTTGGGATAGACTCCGAGAAGATCTTCTGGGAACACTTCTAGAAACTCACTACCTACAAGAACTGACTCAAGAGTTTGGGTTTTAGATCTGGAAACCTTAATGATAGAGATAACCCTTGGAGATCATCTTTCTGGACTTAAGGTAAGAAATAAATCATCCCATACGCGCTAAGCTACTACCCTTCCATTCTAAGATTGGTTCCATTGAAAACTGAAAACAAAAGATCCTAGTTTTATAATTTACTGAGGCATAACAGGAATTTAACAAATCCATACCTAGAATAACATTAAAGTCTACCATTTATAACTCTACAAGATCTGCTGACGTGAATTTCTTAGATACTCTAATAGGACAATTTCTATATTGTTGTCTAGCTATAAATGGGTCACCGAGAGGAGTACAGACCGAGAAAGGTTTTGAGAGAGTTTATGGACTAACATTGAATTTGACTGCAATGTAAGGAGTTACAAAAAAAAGAGTAGCCCCTAGATATAACAATGCATAAACATCAACGTCCAAGACTCGTAACATACCATTGCCTACATTAGAAGAGCCTTCCTGATCTTGGTGAGCCTGACGAGTATACAAACTATTTTGGCGTTGACCGCCACATGTACCAAATGAGTTAACCTTCTGAGTCGGGCGACTTGCTAGTGCTGCTAAAGTTGTAGATTTATCTCCACCATTACTACCTCCCTTACCCTGTCTAGAAGGAAAATCCCTCAACATTTGACAAAACTGACCGAACCCAGAGCTTTCTTCCTTTCTTTTGAGGCACTCGCATGGATGGTTCTTACTACACTTAGGGAAAGTGTGGTAAGTCTTTGTGCCTAAAACACTTCCTTGACACATAGATCCTGGTGCCCTAACCTTCTAATCATACATGTTCTTGGATGATGGAATACTAGCTGATGAAGGGCTGGGGTTGAAAATTTCTGCTGACTTTGTGAGCGATTTCCATCAACCAATTTCTGCTAAGAATAGTCATAGTTCCAAGTCCTAGCCTTTTTATTCCCCTTGGCCTGTTCCCTAAGATTATCACCCTAAACCTGCTGACCATTAGTCATAATCATTGAGATTTTAATATATCTGAGTAAGATTCTATTTTTGCACTCCTTTTTCACCAAATGTGACACTCCATACAAGAACTTATTCATCAAAGTCGTGGAGTCAGCAACACCGTGAGGAGCATACCTAAAGAGTTGGTTAATCTTGAACCCTTACTCGAGGACCTTTATGCTACCCTACCTTAAGTTTATGAATTTCTGGACCTTTGCTTCTCTCTACTCCATTGGGAAAAACATGTCGAAAAAGGTCTCACTAAATAAATCCCAAGAATAGGAGTTGCATTTGTACTCTTATTTTTGTTCCACTGAGTGAACCTGATCTAATCGAATATCTTTCAGCTGGTATGATTCCCACTCAACTGGATAATTTAGAGTGACCTACATCACCTCAAAGATCTTCTTGATCTCATCCAAGAAATTCTGAGCATCTTCACTAGTTTGCGATCCTAAGAACTCAGGCGGATTCATCCTAACAAAGTGGCAGACCCTTGTTGTTGTTGATCCACCATTAACATTCATAGGATCTTTAACCCGCTGATTGTTCTAGTTAGCAACATGATGTACCGGGATATCCGAGTACAATTTAATGCTTAAAAACAAAGAAATTATAATAGAATCAAATGTATCTGGTATGATTTGATGTGTTTGTTAATGATGCAGGAAGAATGAGACAGAGAAGAGAAAAAGTAGAATATCACAACCATATTGATGGTCCGTAACTCACTTCATGGACCGTGTAAGTGACAATGAACTGTGATGACAGTAGAGGAATTTTGAATACCTATATTTGAGAAAGTTAAAGTAAAGACTAGGGAATTCTTCAAAGACCGCAATCTCTTTTACGGTTCGTGGTGCAGTATGTGAACCATATCACAGAGAGCAGTGTGAAGTGTTCAAAGTTTGAGAAAATTCAAGTGAAGACTAGAAATGTCTTCACAGACCGTGATAATTTTGACGGTCCATGATTCTGCCCGTCAACAATATTCCAGAAAGCAGTGCAAAGTGTCTAGAGTTTGATAAAGTTGAAATAAAAACTACGTAGTCTTCACAGACCATGGTAATTTTAATGGTCTGTGAATCTTTCGATTAACAAGATTCAAGAAAGCAGTGCAATGTGTTTAGAGTTTGAGAAAGTTGAAGTGAAGCTTACGGACGTCTTCACGGACAGTGATAATTTTTACAGTTAGTGACTCTATCCATGAACCAAATTACAGAGAATAAGTAAAAGTCTAAGTTTTGGAGATATGAAGGCAAGACCACAGACTATTGTCCGGACTGTGAAGACTTTCACTGGGAGTAATGGGGGCCATAAAGGAAAGCGACAATGTAGTCCTAGGCATTTTATGTCTCTTTTTAAAAGGATTTTGGGATATCATTTAGGGTGTTTTCTTGCATTATTAACTGATTATGAAACATTTTCATGAATAAGGCTGAGAGAAATTTGGATTTTTTTTGAGCTTATCTTGTTTTCGAACTATTTGGCAACAAAAAAAATTTAACTCTTAGATTATCAAGTTTTATTTTGGATTTTAATTTGCTATGGTAAGTATTCAAATTTATGCTCTCAGTCATTATAAACAGTTTTATACGCATAATTATGCATCACTAAGAATTCAAATCAAGTGTGTGAGATCTATGACGAGACTGTGAATTTGACCACATAAAACAAGCATAGAGTAATCGATGTTCACATGCTTTAGGTTCAATCTTTGATTTTGATTTGTTCTAAGGAGTGAACGCTTTAGACTACCTGAATCAAATGTTTTTTCTAGGATAAAAGCATTTGTTTGTTAAAGCGGAAATCTATTTACACTATTGAAGTTAAAGTTAGAGTTCAACAGAAAATAACTTTAGCTTCACATCTATTTTAGCGAGCTCTTTTTGAAAGAATCAATTGTAGTTTTAGATAATATAAACGATTATTGTCTAGTAAGGCTGAGAAGTATTACATACACTTAAGTCGCTGAGCTTTATGAAGGTATGATTGCATGATGATCAGATTGCAGAATATTTTCATAAGTTATTGTCATAGCGAACATAACCTGGTTTCTCTTAATCAACAGAAAAAACCATACCTAGTCATTTTTATAAAATAGATTTTAAATCAAAGTCTTATGTATAGAGGTTGATAATTCTTATTCATACAAAAATTTTACTTTAGGTTTAAATATATTAGAATATAGTAACATCAATTGTATAAAAACAACTGTAAACATTATCTGTAAAGAAGTTCTCCAGTCGAGATCTACAAAGTGACAACGACCGTTTACAATTTTATTTGAGGTGTGGGTTTGGATGTAATAAATTCTGGTGCCGCAACCTGGGAATTTAATTTTAGAATTTTTTACTAGCTTGTATTCGATTTGTAGTTATAATTTCCTAATTTTCTTGTGTTATTGTTTTTTATCTATTCTAGACAAATCGGCTTGTGTATGCCCACCATTAGAAGTAAGTGAGACACATTACTACCTTACGATCCAGAACTCCAAAAAAACTTACGCAAGATGCTTAATGTTCAAGAACTAAGGGTAAGAGGCATAGGTTGGCCCTAGAGGGTGAACTCGATGCTGCACAACATGTGCAATAAAATACTGGATTAGACCCACCTAGGGGGAGTAGATGGAAACTGGGATGATGTAATCCCTCCTCATCGTCAACCGATAGCCTAAAGGGGTAGAGTTCAACATCTAGCTCATATGATGTATGGAGAGGATGATGTTTATTTTGATGGAGCTAGAGCAACTGGAGCTATAGTCTTACCTGCACTACCTCCAGGGGTGAAATTCACTATTACCTGTACAATGATACAATTGTTAAATCTCAAATAAATGTTTAGAGAAGCACCTGGTGATGATGCAAACCAACATCTGATGAATTTTGTGGGAATATGTAAATCTCAAGAGATTCCTGGAGTTATTAAAACTTGAGGCAAGGTTATTTTTCTTATATCTTACTGGAGAAACAACTAACTTGCTTAATGCGACGCTAGATGACTCCATTCGAACTTGGAGTGAATTAAAAGAAGCTTTCGTAGAACGATTCTTTCCATAATAGAATGAATTGTAAATGGAGGATGAGATCAATACACATAAGCACTTACCACGTGAAGCGATGCATGATAATTGGTGGAGGTTTATCAAAATAAATAAAGAACTTTCCCAACCATTGTCACGCCCCGAGCAACCCTCGAGACGCGGAACCGGAACCTAGGACCACAAGTGATCCAAGCTAACCCTGTTGCAGTGATCGTGAGCATACCAAAGATAATAAACTGATGGGAAAGATAAATCATTATTAAATATAAAAAGATGGGGAATACCTATATTCTATAACTGAGATATTTGAAAACAATGAGTTTAATACAAAGGAAGTATTAACTAAATACTAAGCTGAATCTAACTATGTCTTAAATAAGCCTCTAAACTGAAATAGAAATACTAGGACAAGCCCCAGCTAAATCTAGCAAAAACGGAAACTAAATGACTAAAGACTGAAATGAAACTCATGACTATTGTTCTTGGAGAATGAGGACTCACCACTGAATGTGTTGAACTAGAGATCGAGAAATCGATCTATGCGTGATCTGGATGCTGAGAACCTAAATCTACATCCCGAGAAGATATAGTGCACGTATGTGCCAGTAGTTGCAAGGTACTAAGCATGTAGGATAGAGAAGAGATTAAATAAAACATAACTGAAAAAGCATAAAAGCAAGTATAATAATCTGACATGATAAACTGAATTCTCAATTAACTGGATGCAATGACCAATTTATAATATGTTGAAACTAAACAATGAATATATTGACAAATTGTCAACGCAGAGAGTCTCACTGATCTACGGGAGCTACTAATAAGCAAGCGATAATAAAACCGCATGAGTTAAATGTGGAGTCCGATGTATACGCTCCATCAAGAGGACCCAATATACCCTGCCAGAGGTATAAAGGCATGCTTGCGTGATCACTAAACTAATTTCCCACAAAGGGGACTTACATCCTACTTGTCTAGTAGTTCTTGGACTATTTGGGTACACTGAACCCTAGTCTTACTCGGTATTATGCTACTTCCATGAATTCTGAAAATAAACTGATTATGTCTAAGTTTCTATAAACACTAGATAGCTCGAAACTGGACATGCAATTAATCTGGTAATTATGAATTTATGACTAAGGCATGTATATCTGAAGTATCTGAAATATTTGCCTAGCATGTGTAATTCAAGAACTAAAGAAATACAAAGCTAGGGTTATGAAATTAATGCACTAAATAGAATAATTACATGATAATTTTATTAAGAACATAAAACTAATAAATTTATAATGTTCTGTTGAAGTTCTAGAAACCCTAGATCTAATCATGATATATGAATCAAGAATATTACTAAAAACTAGGGACCCAATGGGTGAAAGTAACCGACTAGTGAAATACCACATAACTGGTGATGAAATCCCCGAAAAAATATTTAAGCTTTGTGGCTAGAACTGTTGAACACTTTTTTCGTTCTTGAACTAGGGTTCTTGAGCTTTTTCTCTTTTCTTGCTTCTAGTTTTCTAACTTTTGATTTAATGATTTGACTTAGATATGTTTTTCTAGTCTTAAACTAACTAATATATGCTGATTTAGGGTCAAAACGACGTAACATAGGGTTTAAACTAGTGAGACAGGTACAAAAGACCTCTGGGAAGGTTGTTGTTGGACCAAATGACGTCCAGGACTGACGGTCCGTCATCTGCCTGAGGCCCAGTCGTTGTGTCCGTCATCAGGGCATGTTCGTTAAGCCTTTACTAAATGGGCATAACTTTTTACTCGAAGATTAGATTTTAGCAAGGGTTGTGTCTTTGAAAAGATAATTCAATTATCTATCTGTGGGTAGGTCATGGGACACCTAATTCAGTTTTTGCAAAGAGTTATGATCATTTAAAGTTGACCCAACTACTTTTCCCCTTAACTGTCTGCAAATTTTGTACCTACGGACTTTCGGTCCACCTAGGGACCGTGCTGGTCATACGTAGCTCTTTTCAGAGAGTGAATGAAGGGAGTATTGATCGATGGTCATGGATTACGGACCGTTCTCTGACCTATTTTTCTAGGCCAAAATTTTTGGGAGTTTCTGATCCCATCGAGGATTGTGCAGGACGGACCGTGGTTCAGGCTACGGTCCATCAATGCCACCATTGGTATAACCTATTGATTTTTCTAAAAAACTAATTTTTGGTCTATTTTGGTTAGGGGGTGTTACTGATACGCTCAAATTTACTTCTCGAAAAGAAGTAAAAGTGGTGGCATCAAGTAAAGAATCCAACTAGTGAGGTTGGTATTTTTCTCACGAGGAAAATGGTTCAGACTTAACTTTATTCAATTATTACTTCTATTCAGTCAATTATTTTCCAAAAACAAATAACTAAAAGGGATTTTTATTAATAAAAGCAATTAGCTAAATTGAAGTAAACAAGAGACAGGTTCAAGTATTGGAGTTTTATCATGTAATGAAAGTAACTAAGGCGTATGTGTTCCCCCACATGCTCCTAACTCGGTAATTCTAGCTATAACAATCCTTTCCTAGTATATTGCATGCAAAGTGATAAGTTATGTATCTCCAAATCTTTTGTCTGGCATCTAGGGAATGTCACTCCGCACCACGGTCCCACTACGTGTGTTGCTTTACTAAACCTTATTTTTACATCTTATTAAGCTTCATATTCGATATTTGTCTAAGTTGTTACTTTGTACCAACCGACACTAGCCTATTAGATAGTATACACTAAATTTATTTTGATAATTCTTTTCCTAATATCTACCTCCTTGGTCCGGCAAGTAGAAATAACGCGAGTTGTGACGTTTATCATCAGTTAAAAAGACTTTTAAGCGAAAAAATTAGCAATAAATGAAATACACTATTCTAGAATTGTTATTTCAGCTAGATTTTACCTTATTATTTACCAATAGTTCCAACAACCCTAGTTATGGAGTTAAGTTACTCATCCTAATAATCACATTATTCATGTTTTATAATATAAGAATTCATGCACTTACTTTTATGAGAATGAAGAAAATCAAGAAAATCACTTGAATAATTCACAAAAACACAAACAATTGATTCCGGAAAAGTATGATCATATACAAAAATCAAGAGTTCAATACTTAAACAAGAGGACTAAAAATTATCCAAAAGTCTAACCCCAAAACGAAGTTTTTCGAACTATTTTTAATAAAATAAAACCTAATAAAAGAAGGACTCTATTTAAGGCAAATCTGTCCAAAACGCGTCTCAATTGACAATCCTGCGATGGACTGTCATGGACACGACGTACCATCGTGAGCTCCGTTGTTCCATAATTGGCATAATTTTCTGATGCTTTCTTCATCAACTCGTTGTTACCCTCGATGGACAGATATGACAGACTATTGCAAGAACAACGGTACGTCAAGGGGTTCCATTCCACAACACCTAGAAACTTCTAAAAATTGGGTATTGGAACTACTCTCTGACAACCTCGACCAATATGCAGGATGGACCGTCGTGGCTATGAAGGCCAGTCATGAGCTTCCGTAGTCCCACACTTGGTCAGACTACCCTAACTTCTTTCAGCATCGATTTTAATCTCACTACGGTGTAACCTATGGACCGTCATAGTCACAACAGACCGTCATGGGCTCAGTAGGTGGTCACTTCTGCAATTTCTGCTCAAATCCTCAACGTTTTTCTTTGGACAGATTTCCTGTAAAATATAGAGAAACCTACATCAAAATTCAATATAAAAAGGCTTTGGAAACGCACTAAACTTAAGGAAACGACAATTAAAGTACCGTGAAACCACGGTACATCAACACCCTCAAATTAAATTCGTTGTTTGTCCTCAATCAACGCACTATGACTCACTACAGAATCTTTGTACAAGAGTATCCGTTTTTTAGCTTTCGCAATCATTTGGTTATCAATCCTGATAATTCTCATTATGTTCATGCATGCTATCACTATTAGGCTTGAATTATGTGGATCAGACCATAACACAGACTCACTACAACTTGACACCTATCCTCTTCGATGTCTCACCTAGGTGTTAATTTTTCCGATATTGCAACTAGTGTCCTCACTTCAAAATAACATCCTTATTTCACAAAATGATTTCAGTTTGAGTATAAGGATTACTTTTCAACACTCTCTCCTAGAAAAACTTCACAACTCATTTATACATATTGGCATAGGCTTGCTCTTATTTTCACTACATTAAGTTCGCCATAACAACTCTTAGGATCACGATAGGACATTCTTAGCTTGTAACATAGGCTCATGATCAGGTAGGTATATTAAGATATATTTTAGTGACTTGTTTCCCTCTTTGACCTATAGGTTAAACGTCCTACCTCTTCATCATTTTATTCCGCCCTTTTTCTTCTATTCTTTCACATTGCTATTTTCCTTTCTTTATTCTTTTGTGTAATTGACTCTTTTTCTTTCTTGCTTGTATTTATTATTATTATTACTATTATTTTATTATTATTTTCATTTTTCTTTCAACTTTTCTTGAGTCACATTTCTTTTGTTCTTTCTCTCTCTTATTTCTTTAAACTCCACTTTCCGGAGCATTCCTCATAATAGCCACCCTCAATTCATGGCTTTGCCATGAGTCAAAGTACACAATACCCAAAGTTTGGCCAGGGCCATGAGAATGTTGTTTTCTGCATGAGCCACCCTCAACTTATGCTTTTGGATTGACTAAGGGCCTATGATTGTTTCCTAATTGTCTATTACAGCTTACTTTTAGCATGACTAACCAGACAAGTTCTAGCTCAGTACAAATAGTGAACTATTCAAATTTTCCTCACACTCACTTGACATCTCATTACTCTACCATATTATCAGACACCTAGTCTGAGACTTAGATTTAGGGTCATCTAGTTGTTTATCTCAATGTCATGCTTAGAGATACACATTTCTCAATTACTATGCCTAGTCATGCATCATTTTCATTACATTAGGATATCATTTCTGTTTTAGCCATTATGCTTCAGAGTTATACTATGTACATAAGATATAGACATGTCGGTTCAATAATAAAAATAATCAATCTCTTGGAGAAAAAGAACACAAGAAAGATAATGCCAAAAGAGGATCGTGAATCCAAAATAATGGAGTGGTAGGTGAAGCGAACCTGAGGCGCAAAGCGCCATCGACTAACAAACTGGTGGGTACGATATCCAGGAACCCACTCTCTCTGATGTCTGGACACCCTCAGTAGTGTCCTCAGCATCAACAACACCCTAAGTAGTGCCTCTCTCAACAATTACAGCACCATCAATAGTGCTCTTCTCTTCCTCAAAAACTCTAGAGCTAGACGCCCCAAAACCCAACTTAATATCCCTCGACTGACATGCCTCCTCATCAGCAATTGAGGCTCTCCTCGAAGCCTCTAACTCTCTGTGATTTTTTTTTGTACCTAATCAGCAACCTCTCCATAAACAGACACATACCGGGTAATCCATCTCTTAGTGCTCTTTCTCAACTCTGGCTAACGCAGGAATTGTCCATCTTTAACCAATTTCAACCGGTAGTTGAACTCGGCAGTGAGAGAAGTCCGGTTGGCATCAATAATATCGCAGTATAAATACCGGCGGATGGCGGGCAAGGACATATCTACCCACTTTCCGTGGACTAGGATGTGCTCTAGTGGGGCCTCTTTGGCACGGGCAACGCGCCTGTCTATCTGGGCTTGGAGTGTCTCCACATACGAGGTGTAGAACTCTTTGACTAACTCCTCACTGTATCGGACAACATCACGAGCCGTCCACTGTAGTCAGTGCTTGGTGAAGGGGGCATGGATTGCCGGAATGGTGGGGAGACACCTTGTGACGACGTGCCTGTAAGGGTCCGGGTCATAATCTATTTATCAATTGGAAGCTCAGGGTCTGAGTACACCTGAGACTATCCCTGAACACCCCACTGATGGGGACGGTCGGCAACCAGGGCCGGGACTTTATTCAATGGTCCTATAGTGGAATCACCACTATCGGTGTCATTAGACGAGGCGGGCTGAGATGTAGTGGCTGGAGTAGAAGCCTCCTGAGACCCGGAAACTTCTTTTGAACCCGGTACTTTCTCAGATTCGGAAGCATCCCTGAAGTGTGTAGCAGACCCAGAAGGTGTGCCGGTTAATATTCGCTCCTCTTCAGACTGGGAGGCACTGACTACGTTGGGAGCCACCTTTGTGGGGGTGGCTCTGGTGGTACGTGCAGCCCATGCAGCAGTGACAATTCGTGGGGGTACATATTCGGGGTAACATCATCGCAGAGCCAATGAACAGTCGGGCAGATGGGCAACGGACTTTGAGCGCCCTCGTGCGTACACGCGATCTATCTATGGTGCCATAAGTGTTATTACCTGAGAAGAACAATAAATAGTACCAGTACAAACAAAACAAGACATGCAAAGAAGAAACAAAAAAATATAAAAAACGTAAAACCAAAAACTGAAATTGTATTGCTATAGTTCATGTGTTTGACGATGGACCAGTTGATGGTCCATCGTGAGCATGACGGACCGTCATCACGGTCCGTCATGAAATACTTAAAAAAAATTATTAGAGACTCTCAGAAAGAATGTCTCTTACAATCATGACGGTTGTGCAGGATGGACCGTCGAAAGCATAATGGTCCGTCATAGAGGTTTGTTGTTGGACACTTAGAAAAGATTTTCAGACCCTAAGGAATAGGGTCTCTGACAACCATGAGGGTTGTGAAGGATGGACCGTCGAGGGTACGACGGTCTATCATAATGGCCCATCGTTGGACACTTGGAATTTTTTTATACCCTTATAAATAGGGTCTCTAACAACCATGACGGTTGCATAGGACGGACCGTCGAGGGCACGATGGTCCGTCGTAGAGTTCGTCAACCGACCTAGGAGAAAATAAATGGGAATTGGTGGGATGGACCCCAAGACAGTGCGTTGACAGCATGACGCTTCGTCAATGGGGTCTCATTTCGTACTTTTATGACATAACTCGGGATGCCTCAATAGTACCCTAATATTCTAATCAAAAGAATACTTATCAACAGACAATTTCTAACCCAATTACCCAGCTTACTAGCAGTCCTAAGGCAAAAAAATTTTAAGTTTTAGCATGCCAATTTGGAGGACTATCAACCTAGGTCAAAAACAATTATCAGAAAAATACACCCCCATTTGATTTAGTTAACACAACACCCCCATTCTTTTAACTATGTGAACGGTCTTACGACATGTAGGATTCACAGGGTGAGTTCTTAGCATGCAATAGGGGTAAAATTTAGAAGATCCAACATTCAGAATAAAGCATGTAGCATAGGAAAACAAGAAAGAAATATAGATGGTTTAGAGATCTGAACCACATAACAAACTTATGGAGAAGATGAAAACAAAGTAAGGCACACAACTCTGGTGATCAGCAGAAGAACAGTTGACTCCGACCGACAGATTACTTCAAGAAGTAGGAGATTGGAAGAGGGAAGATTACGGGAATTTGGGAAGGTAGTGGAATCTGATGTTTTGGGGAGAGGAATATAGTGTTAGGGAGTTGAATAGGAAGTAAATAGGGGAATTGAGGGAAAGAAACGACTAGAATGAAGAGGTGGGAAATTAAAAGGTTTTAAAACTTAAAATATTCGCGTGTCGGGTTTACGAGTATTGATGCGACATATCCTCGTCGACGGTCCATCACAAGTGTGAAGTTCCGTCATGGGTTCCAAAATTTACAAAAAATGGAAAAACTAACCTGGGCACAACGGATCCTTGCGACGGTCCGTCGCAGGAGTGACGGTCCGTCGATGGGTCTGTCAATGAGATAGCAGACCAATTTTCTGGTGATGGGCTACCTGAAAATTTAACACCCATGAAGATATTCTCTTTATATTTTGTGGACACTTTTTGTACACGGACGCTAAACTACGCTCTAGCCAACACTTCTAACAAAATGCAACTATTACTAGAAAGTCATAAAAAACCTATACTTGGCTTAGAGGATACATATTGGGTTGCGTCCCAACCAGTGCATGATATAACGTTGCGGCACGACGGAGGACACTTGATTACTCAGACTTCATCAAGGTGGTATTCCTCGATCACTTCATTCGGCATTTCAGCATGCCCCAGATAGATTTTGATTCGTTGTCCGTTCACCTTACACAACACACCCGCTTTGTTTACCAACTCAACCGCTCTATTAAGGAATATTTGGATGATCAAGTAAGGGCCAGTCTATTTGGACTTGAATTTTCCCGGAAACAAGCGAAATCTTGAATTGAATAAAAGCACAAAATCCCCAACCAATAAATTGCGTTTCTCAATCTTTTGGTCATGGTACTTCTTCATCTTTTATTTGTAGAGGGCTTGACTTTAATAAGATTTTAGGTGAAATTCATCGAGATTATTCAAACCAGTTAACCTCTGTTATGCATCCTCATTCCAATCCATTTTCAACTTCTTCATTTCCCACATGGCTTTATGCCCTAATTCGATCGGTATGTGACAAGCCTTCTCATATAGAAGTTAATATAGGGACTTACCTATGGGAGTCTTGTATAATGTCCGGTGGGCCTAAAGAGCATCATAAAGTCTCCTTGACCAATCTGTTCTACTAGCGTTCACCATTTTCACCATAATCTGCTTAATCTCCCTATTTGACACCTCAACTTGCCCACTAGTTTGATGATAATAAGGAGTGGCCACAATATGGCGAACCCCATATTTCTCCAATAATACCTTAAATAATTTCTAACAAAAGTGGGATCCCCCATCACTAATAATATCCCTTAAGGTGCCAAATCAGGAAAATATATTCTTTTTTAAGAACGGCGTGACACTCTTCCCTTCATTATTTACGAGTGCGATAGCTTCTACCCATTCAGACACATAATCAACCACTACTAGAATGTACTTCATCCCATGAGAACTCACAAAAGGGCTTAGAAAGTCAATAATGCCATCTCTTTGGCATCTATCACATGCCTTGGTGAACTGATGATCATCTCGATGAATAGTTGGCCAATAGTATCCACATTGTAAGATCTTGTGAGCGGTCCAGATACCACTATGATGTCCACCTACAGGTGAAAAATGGCATGCCTCCTAAACACTCAACATCTCAACTTCTGGCACACAACACCGAATAAGCCCATCGGCACAACTCCTATACAAGTCTGGCTTTTCCCAAAAGAATTTTTTAACATCATAAATGATTTTTTTTCCTTTGATGAAAGGACAAGTCTGGTCGGATGATATCGCTTGCCAGATAATTCAAAAAATTTGCGAACAATGGAATCAAGTCTTGAGAGGCGGCCAATACATGCTCGTCGGGGGAAGTATCATCAATTTCATTTTAATCCCCCAACTCTCTCGTTGCTTCATCTTAAATAGGACAAGTGATTAAAAATTTGATTTTCGGTCCCTTTTCTATCAATTTCATCAAAGTCAAATTTTTGCAATAGTAATACCAAACAAATCAACCTCTGCTTTGCATCCTTCTTTGTCATCAAATATCTTAAAGTATAATGATTAGTATTCACTATAACCCCATCGCCAAGAAAATCGGAGCGAAATTACTCAAAAGCAAAGAGTATTGCAAGGAGCTTTTTCTCAGTCACGGTGTAGTTCTTTTGGGATTCATTTATGTCTTCACTAGCATAGTAAACAGGGTGAAGGATTTTGTCCCTTGTTTTCCCCAATACCACACCAAGAGCAACCCCACTAGCATCACACATTACCTCAAATGGCTTTCTCTAATCCGGCGATATAATGATTGGTGCAGACACCAACTTTTATTTCAACTCACTAAAAGCCTTAAGACAGGATTCATCAAAATAAAAGTTACAGTTTTTCTCAAGAAACTTGCACAAAGGATGCGCAATTTTGGAAAAATCAATGATGAACCTATGGTAAAAACCTGCATGCCCAAGAAAGCTTCTCACACCTTTGACAGAGATAAGAGGGGGAAGTCTCTCTATTACCTCGACTTTAGCTCTATCAACCTCTATACCCTTCTCTGAAATGTCATGACCCAATAAAATACCTCTTTCACCATGAAGTGACAGTTTTTCCAATTTAGTACTAGATTGCAGTCTTCACACCTCTTAAGAACCTCAGTCAAATGAATCAAACACCGCTCAAAGGAGTCACCAGCCACATGAAAGATCATCCATAAGCACCTCAATAATGTCCTCCACCATATCGTAGAATACCAACATCATACATCTCTGAAATGTGTCGGGTGCATTGCACAACCTAAACGACATTCTCTTGAACGCAAAGGTCTCATATGGACAAGTAAAGGTGGTTTTCTCTTGATCTTCCGGTGTAAAAGAAATCTAATTATACCCCGAATAACCATCAAGAAAATAGAACTACCCTTTTCCGTCAAGTCTATCCAACATTTGATCCATGTAGGGCATATGAAAATGAACTTTTTCGGTCCATGTATTTAATTTCCAGTAATCCATACACACCCTTAAACCAGTAACCAATATCATTGGAAAGGCTCATTTTTCTCATTGGGGACCATAGTCGTTCCCCCTTTCTTAGGTACACACTGAACACGGCATACCCAAGTACTATCAGCGATTGGATATATCACTCCGGCATCCAACCACTTAATAATTACTTTCTTCACTATATGTTGCATAGGTGGATTTGGACGTCTCTAATGCTCAATACTTGTTTTGTGATCAGTCTTGAGATGGATTTTATAAGAACAAATACCGGGAGGGATCCCAATAATATCCACAATAGTCTACCCAATTGCTCTTTTGAAGCTTTTTTAACACTTTCACCAAACTCTCAACTTTATGCACATTAAATCTTATGCAATAATAACCGTCATAGTGTTATCTTTTCCCAAGAATACATACCTCAGATGAGGTGGTAGAGTCTTAAGTTCTAATTTTGGAGCCTCCTTAATACACGGTGTCGTGGGTGGAGATTTGTGTTGTTGCATATCTAACTCAAATTTCTTTGGTTTAAAACGAACATTACCTCGATCAAGTGTCGCGACCAATGACCCATACTCTTCAATTCCATCACTATCAAAATTCATGATCACTGCCGCCAATGCTTATACACCCAGACACTCTTCAATTTGTACCTTAGATGACTCTTCAACTTTGTAGGATATAGTAGATACCGATTGGAGCTCACCACTCTGCCTCATGGACCTACAAATGTTGAAGGTCACTTCTTCATTGTTCAACCAGAATTTCATCTACCCCTTTTCCATATCAATCAAGGCTCTACCCGTAGCAAGGAATGGCCTCCCAAGAATAATAGGAGTGACTCCCTTTTTGTAGAACATCGTGGAGTATACCAATGGGACTTTTTACCGTTTTATCAGTCATTAGCAGCCGCATCGCAGTGGGCTTCGGGTCAGCCAAACCCAACTTCTTTTAACTTGAGAAGGGCATGAGATTTATACTTGCCCCAAGATCAAATAGTGCTTTCGCAAAATGTAATAGCCCGATGGTACAAGGAATAGTGAAAGCACCCGGATCTTATTTCTTTTGCACTAAAGATCTTGTAGCAATGGCACTACAGTGCTGAATTCTATCATCATCTAACCAAATCTTTCATGAAGATATTTCAACATCGGTATAAAACGCCATTATTTGCCATCCTTAGTCTTTTTTACTAACCTTTGTGGGAAAGGAGGTGGTGGTCTAGGTATGGGTGTCACCTTTTGGGGCACCTCAACATATTTTACCGTTTTATCTTCTAACTCACCACTAACGTCCATCACTCTATCATCATATCTTATCACCTTTTCTACACGAAACGATTTAGTTGGATTAACGGTTTGCTTACCACCCCGAGTAGTGATTCCCATACAATGCCCATCATATTTCAGATTTTGGACAATGTTTCTAGGAAGAGTGCCCGGTTGCCATGTGTTCACACTTGCAGACAATTGGGCCATTTGCAACTCAAGATGCTTAATCGAGATTGCATGTGTATCAACTTTCTACCCAATACCTACTAAGTCATTGCTTAACTCTTTAGTGTTCTCATCACTAAAATCGAACCTCCTCATCATTTTTTGCATCATATCTCTAACTCGCGCCATACTACCTCTACCATCCCTAGGAGCAACTTCACGATTTTAAGGTGGAACATAGGGTCCACTCCTATCATTTCTGTTACGATAGTTACCCCGATTGAATTTGTTGTCGCGGTTGTAATTCCCATCTTGGACATAATGACCCTCGCGGTTATCATTACCATAGTTCCGACCTTGGTTTCCTTTATGTTGTCACTAATTCTCCTGATTGGAGCCTTAGGCGTTCGGCCGAAAACCCCTGTCTAATCTTTCACTGCATAGGAGTCCTCTTCATAATATTATTCATCATTTGGTAGTGGTGGTTAAGATGAGTAGTTCACCGCAATTACATTTTCCGCACCCCCGGCAACAAGTTTCAACACCAACCCAAGCTCAGTTCTCATTTGATCCATCTCCTCACGAATAACATCATTGGAATGTGAAAGTGTTTCTCCCAGTATCTGACTTCCGAGTACTCCAACAATTATTATTTCGGCAGATTTTCTCTAACTTTTCAGCAATCTCGACATAAGGACACTCCCCATAAGAACCACCCGCTATTGTCTCCAGCACCGCTTTCTTATTATCATCTTGTCCTTGATAGAAATACTCATTCATAGACTCATCATCTATGCGGTGATTTGGGATACTTCGCAAGAATGAAGTGAACCTATCCCAAGAACTACTAAGTGATTCTCCCGGTAGTGCCGCAATGTTTTTTACTCTGTCCTCAAGATTTAATTTCTTAGACAATGGGTAGTAGAGTTCTAAGAAATCACCCCTCAGTTGATTTCAAGTGAAGATTGAGAGAGGAACAACTCTTAGCCCAATTACATCCATATTCAAATCAGGCCTCCTTACACAACTTTTGCACATTTCTCTTACCTTAACGATATGGCCATGTGGATCCTCAGAAGGTAGCCATGAAAACAAACATCTGGCAGTGAGCATGTGCATCAAACTACTAGCTACCACAAAAGTTTGGCCGTGTTGTAGAGGGGGCAAGACGATTGGCCCATCAGAGTCTGCGATATTTATATAGTCCCTAAAGTACTCTTCAGGGCGAGAAGGGGAGGTTGTCTCCGTATTTCACCTTCCCCATGAATATCAGGTATTACAGGGTCACGAACGTCGACCAATGGTGGCATTTGTTGGTCGACCTCATCATCTTGAATGCCCAAATTCTAATTCATTCGTCTAAAAGTACGCTCTAGTTTGGGGTATGGTTCAATTATGGATATTCCTATACTCTGTGTGTTTGGCATGTAAGGAAGTTAGACATGCAGGAGACAAAATCAAAAAGAATAACTCATCACTAGCATCAAACCTCCTCATAATTTTCTGCATCATATCCTCAACTCTGTGCCATACTACCTACATCATTCGTAGGAGCAACTTCATAGTTTTGAGGTGGAATATCTCCCCCTTGGGAACATTCTTCCTCGAATGAAGACTAAACTAGCTGAAATAGAGGGAGAGAGATGAAAACCCCATTACTAAACTCTAAAAACTAAGTTTCTGACTGAATTGAGTTCTCAGTACATGAAATTACACTGAAGTACAAGTACAAACATAGGGAACATGATTCTAAAACGGAATTGACACATGAATGACTGTAAAGCTGAAGAGGAACTATTACCTTAAGCTCGAGTGAAATCAAAAGGAGGTGAGGATACTTGGCTTTCATGACTGCTTCTACTTCCCAAGTAGCTCCCTCTACGGACTGACTCCTCCACAAAACCTTGACTTACGTGACTTCTTTGTTTCTCAACCGTTTGACCTGACGGTAAAGAATCTCAACTGGTAAATCCTCATAAGAAAGACTATCTTTCACCGTCACACTCTCTAATGGCACTATAGAGGCTGGATAGCCCACACACTTCTTCAAGAGTGAGATGTGAAGACCGGATGCACTACTGCTAATTCTGCTGGCAACTCTAACTCATATGCCACCTTGCCAACCGTTTTCATGATCTTGTAAGTGCCTACATATCTAGGACTAAGCTTCCCTTTCTTTCCAAATCTCATCGTCCCTTTCATAGGTGAGACTTTCAAAAAATCCAATCATCAAGTTGGAACTCTAGTTCCCTTTTCCTTACATTTGCATAAGATTTTTGACGACTTTGGGTTGTCTAATGTCTATCTCTATTGATTTGCACTTTCTCCATAGCATAAAGGAATAAATCTGGCCCTATTAAAGCTGCTTCACCTAATTCAAACCAACCAACAGGAGATCTACATCTACGCCCGTATAAAGCCTAATAAGGGGCCACCTGAATGCTGGAACAGTAGCTATTATTGTAGACAAACTTAATAAGAGGAAGGTTATCATACCAACTACTTTTGAAATCGATACACAAGCTCTCAAAATATCCTCTAAGGTATAAATAGTACGCTCTTCCTGCCCATCCGTCTGTAGATGAAATGCGGTACTAAGGTTAACCTAAGTACGAAGACCTTAATGGAATGATTTCCAGAAATGAGAGGTAAACTGAGGACCTCTATCTGATACGATAGACAAAGGAAACCTATGAAACCTCACAATTTTATTGATGTAAAGTTTGGCATAGTCCTCCGCCGAATTTGTAGTCTTGAACTCTAAAAAGCGATAATACTTAATCATCCTATCACCTATAACCAAAATTGAGTCATGTTGTCAGTGAGTACGAGGTAATGTTGTGATAAAGTCCATATTGATCACATCCCACTTCCAAGTAGGATTATAGATCTCTTCAGTCAAACCCCTTAATTTCTAATGTTCTAACTTGAGTTACTGGAAATTAGAGAACTTACTCACAAAGTCTGCAATATCCTTCTTCATGCCATTCCACCAATAGACTTCACGCATATAGGAGTACATTTTAGTGGCACCTAGGTGAATAGAATACTGCAGTTATGGACTTCTGCAAGAATATGTTGTCTCAACTCGCCCATACCAAGGACACACAATTTACCCTGGTAGCCAAGTGCGCCATCTCCCCCCTTGGAGAAAACCTCCACCCTCATATTAGGGACTGCACCTTTAAGTTCAAGCAAAATTAGGTCACTGTCTTTCTTTTCCTTAACCTACACTACCAAAGAAGATTCTTCCCCATTCTGAACTATTACACCACTATCTTATATGCTCATAAGGAGAACTCCCAAGCGAGCAAGACCGTGAACATCCTTCACTAGCTCCTTCCTTTCTTCCTCAACATGGGCTACACTATCTATATATAACCTACTAAGAGAATTTTCTACTACATTTCCCTTACCCAGATGATAATGCACACTCATATCATAATCCTTAAGGAATTTAAGCCATCTCCTCTTGCAAAGATTCAACTCTTTCTGGGTGAAAACATACTGAAGGCTCACTCTTATATTCAGTGAGCATATCTACGTGAACACCATACAAGTAGTGTCTGCAGATCTTCAGTGGAAACACCACTGTTGCAAGCTCGAGGTCATGAGTTGGATAGTTCTTCTCATGAATCTAAAGTTGTCTAGAGGCATATGATATCATCTTACCTCTCTGCATCAATACACAAACTAGGCCAACTCTTGATGCATCACAATAGATCACATAACCATCTGAACCCTCTGGTAGAGTCAAGAGTGGAGTTGTAGTCAATCTAGTTTTTCACTATGCGAAGCTTTTCTCACAATCATATGACCATTGAAACTTGACCATATTTTGCGTCAACCTAGTTAATGGTGACGCTATGGATGAAAATCCTTCTACGAATCTTCTGTAATAAACCGCTAGACCTAAGAAACTTCTGATATCTACAGCAGAGGTAGGTCTGGTCCATTGTTTCACTGCTTTTATCTTCTGTGAATCTTTTCAGATCCTTTTGTTAGATACAATGTGACCAAGGAAAGCAACAGATTGCAACCAAAACTCACATTTGCTAAACTTAGCGAATAACAGGCAATCCTTGAGAGTCTGGAAAACAATTCTCGAATGACTCGAATGTTCTTCCTCACTCCTAGAGTAAATGAGGATATCATCAATAATGATGATAACAAACAAGTCCAAGTAATGTTTGAACACTCTGTTCATCAAATCCGTGAAAGCTGCGGGAGCATTAGTTAGTCTAAAAAACATAACTACAAATTCATAATGACCATACAAAAATCTGAAGGCTACTTTCAAAATGTCAGTATCTCTGACTGTAAGCTGATTATAATTCTATATGAGGTCTATCTTTGAGAAATCTCAAGCACCCTAATGTTGGTCAAACAAGTCATCAATCCTGGGGATGGGATACTTATTCTTGATTGTGACCTTTTTCAGCTTTCTATAGTTAATGCACATTCTGCGGGAACCATCTTTCTTCCTTACAAACAACACAAGTGCACACCATGGTGAAATACTAGATCATATGAAGCCCTTATCTAAAAGGTCTTTGAACTGCTATTTCAATTCCTTAAGCTCTGCTAGAGCCATTTTGTAAGGAGGAATACAAATAGGTTGGGTATCTGGATGGAGATCAATTCCATAGTTGATTTCCCTTTCGTGAGAGACTCTGGGAAGATCTTATGGACACACTTCTAGAAATTCACAGGCTATTGGAACTGATTCAAGAGTTGGGGTATCAAGGCTAGAATCCTTAACCTGAACTAGATGATAGACATAACCTTTAGATGTCATCTTTCTGGCCTTAAGGTAAGAAATTAATCAACCCATAGGCTCTAAACTACTACATTTAAACTCTAAGATTTGTTCATCTGGAAACTGAAAAACAAACAATCTTAGTTCTGCAATCGACTGAGGCATAACATGAGTGTTACAAATCTATGCCTAGAATAACATCGAAGTCTACCATTTCTAACTCTACTTGATTTGTAGAGGTGGCTTTCTGAGAGACTGTGACAGGGAAATTTCTGTATACCCGTCTAGCTATCACTGGGTCATCCACTGAGTAGTGACTGAGAAAGAATCTGAGAGAGTTTTTGGACTAACACTGAATCGGACTTCTATACTGAGTTACAAAATACAAAGTCATGTCTGTTTTATGGGTGAACCATATGTGAGTCACATCCTTGAGTTGGAAGGATGCTAATCTCACCTATAACTACTAGTTATTGACATAACACAAAAATTTTTCTTGACCTCGTCAATGAACTTTTGTGGGTCCTTACCAACTTGTGACCTTGAAAACTTAGGCAGAATTATCCTATCGAAATCACAAAGTCTAGCTGCCACTAATCGATCATTTCTATTAGTAGGAACTCAAACCTGCTGATTGTTCTTGTTGTTCATACTCAGATCCAAAAGCTTAATCGGCATTCTGAAACTTTGCATTTGAACTTCCTTATCTGGTATTAGAGGAACTGCGTTAGCATTGCGTGCATTTGAATTCCATGCCTAAGCTCTATGAGAAGGCATATCTGAAACGTAGAATGTCAAGTTTGATTGGAATAAGATCATACAATACGCACGATAAGAGTAACACAAAAGTGAAGTTTTCCTAAAACACTTCATAGCCTCCATCTCATTAGATGTGGTGCACTTCACACCCATTAAAGGACTCTACTTACTGCGGATTTTTCAGACATCCTAGGACTCTTGATCCTATTGCTTTGATACCAAGTATTGTCAGTCCCCGAGATACACTCGAGACGCGGACACGTAACCTAGGACCACAAGTGATCCCATGCTAACCCTGCTGGCGTGATCATGAGTATACTAAAGATAATAAAATGATGCAAAAGCGAAATCATAAATAAATCTGAAAAGATGGGGAATACCCATATTCTATAACTGAAATATTCGAAAACAATGAGTTTAATACAAAGGAAATATTAACTCAATACTAAGCTGAAACTAACTATAGCTGAAATAAGCATCTAAACTGGACTAGAAATACTAGGACAAGCCTAAACTAAATCTAGCAAATACCGAAACTAAATGACTAAAGACTTAAATGAAACTCATGACTGTTGTCCTTGGAGAATGAGGATTCACCACTGAATCTACTGAACTGGAGATCGGGAAAATCAATTTATGCGTGATCTGGATGCTGATAATCTAAACCTACATCACGAGAAGATGTAGTGCACTTTTGTGTCAGAACTTGAAAGGTACTGAGCATGTAGGATAGAGTAAAGTTGAAATAAAACATAACTGAACAAGCATAAAAGCAAGTATAATAATCTTACATGATAAACTGAATTCTGAGATAACTGTATGCAATAACCAGTTTATAACATGCTGAAACTGAATGCAGAATATACTGATAAATGGTCAATGTAGAGAGTCTGACTGATCTGTGGGAGCTACTAATAATTGATAATAAAACTACATGAGCTAAATGTGGAGTCTGATTTATATGCCCCATCGAGAGGACCCAATATACCCTGACATAGGTATAAAGGCGTGGTGGCGTGATCACTAAGCTGATTAACCATAGAGGGGACTTACAACCTACTTGGCTAGTAGTTCTGGGACATTTGGGGTAGGCTGAACCCTAGTCCAACTCGTTATTATGCTACTCCCATGAATTCTGAAAATTTACTAATTATGTCTAAGTTTCTTTAAATACTGCGTAGGTTGAAACTAAATATGCAAACTAAGAATGCAACAATTAATCCGGTAATTATTCATTTATGACTGAGGCATGTATATATGAAGTATCTGAAATATCTGACCTAGCATATGTAATTCAAGAACTAAAGAAATACAAAGTTAGGGTTCTAAAATTCATGCAATAAACTTAATAATAACATGATAATCTAATTTGGAACATAAAAAAAAATTATAAAGTTCTTTCGAAATTCTAGAAACCCTATGTCTAATAATGATATGGGAATCAAGAATTTGATTGAAAACTAGGGACCCAAAGGGTTAAAGGAACCCACTAGTGAAATCCCACATACGTTGTGACGAAATCCACGAAAAAAATAATTAAGTTTTGTGGCTGGAACTGCTTGACACTTGTTTCGTTCTTGAACTAGGGTTCTTGAGCTTTTTCTCCTTTCTTGCTTCTAATTTTCTAGTTTTTGATTTAATGATTTGATTTACATATGTTTTAATTATGTTTCCAGGCTTAAACTTACTAAAATGTGATGATTTAAGGTCAAAATGATGTAACTTAAGGTTTAGACTGAGTGGAAATGGTCTAAAAGACCCCTAGGAAGGTTCATGTCAGACCAAACGACGCCCAGGACTGACGGTCCATTGTCTGCCCAATGCCCCGTTGTTGGGTCCGTCGTTAGGGATTGTTTGCAAGCCTTTACTAAAATGGGCATAACTTTTTACTCAGAGATCTCATTTTAGCAAGTTCGGTGGATATGCAAAAATAATTCAAATATCTATCTGTGGGTAGGTCATGGGACACAAAGTTCATTTTGTACTAAGAGTGATGACCATTTGAAGGCTACTCCACTACATTTCCCCTTAAATGTCTGCAAATTTTCCACGTACAGACCGTCGGTCCACCTATGGATCGTGCTGGTCATCCGAAGCTCTTGTTAGAGAGTGGGTGAAGGGAGTATTGATCGACGGTCACAGACTACGGATCCGCCATCTAACCTACGGACCATAAGTCTTTCCGTCGTCCAAGACTTAACCAATTTTTCTGGGCTGAAAATTTTGGGAGTTTATGATCCCATCGATGGTTGTGCAGGACAGACCATGGTTCAGGTTATGGTCCATCGATGCCACCATTGGTAGCACCTGCAGATTCTTCTAAAAATCTAAATTTTGGTCTGTTTTGGCTACGGGGTGTTACATGATCTTACTGAGAGATAGCTTAAACAACATTTCTACAGGTTTCTTAATTATGTGACTAAACCTGTTGTTGATGCAGTCTGTGGATGTTCCTTTTTGAGGAAGCAATTTTCAGAGACCATGCAACTATTGGATGAAGTTTCCAAAAACAATAGGTTATGGTACACCAAAGATGCAGAAGAAGGGGAATTACGATATACATATGAGATTTTAGCTGAACAGAAAAAGAAGATAGAAGAAAGATATTAGTATATGGCACATTTGAGAACTCAATTTGATTTTCTAATGAAAATAATGTGTTCAAGTCCAAAAATGTCAATGTTGTGGGACAACAAAGAAGATATGAAGATCAAGGTAATGACATTTATGAGGAAGCTAACTACATGTGAAACAAAGTAGGTTTCCGAAATTATAACTCTGGACATTAGGGGTATAATTAAAAGATGGTCAATATGATTGACAGATGCAAGAGTTAAATAAATGAGGGGTGAGTTCTCAAGCATTAGTCAGCTGGTTGACTCTCACACCACCTCTATTAAGCATTTAGAGAAACAGTTGGGACAACTCTCAAAATCCCTGAATTAGAGAAAGAATATTTCATTACCAAGTGATAACATTTAAATCCCAACAAGGATTGACATTGAATAACCATCATTACTAGGAGTAGTAAAGTTGTATCTAACCAAAACCCTACAGGTACCAAGGATGAACAAGTTAAGGAGCAAGTTGGTACAGAGGAGGATGAAAGTGCACCTGTATATGACTTGGAAGAGGTTCAGAAAAGAGCAACTCCTAAAAGAGGAAAAGAGTAAGAGATCCAAAAAACAGCTTTTACAGCCGATTCCTAAACCTCCTCCTTCTTTACCTCAAAGACTAAAAAATAAAATTTAAGATGGGAAGTTTAAAAAGTTCATATCCATGCTGAAGTAGCTTTCGGTAAATATCCAACTAGAAGAAGCTCTTGAACGAATGCAAAGATATGCAAAGTACACGAAAGACTTGGTTACCAAGAAAATAGTTGTAAGTCTTAATTTTTCTAATGCACTGCAGTTCTATTGCAACAAGATTTTTGGTTCAAAAAAAGAAGATCCTGGTGCTTTCATAATTCCATACAATATTGGGTCAATCAAGTTTGCCAAAGTGTTGAGTGATTTGGGAGCTATCATAAATTTGATGCATTACCCATCTATGAAAAGTTGGGTTTGGGAATGCCAAAACCTACAACAATGAGATTGATGATGGTTGACAGGTCAGTTAAGTGACCAGTGGGAATCTTGTGTGATATTTTTGTTAAGGTGGATAAATTTATCTTCCCAGAATATTTTGTTATCCTGGATTGTGAAGTAGACTTTGAAGTGCCTATAATTTATGGAAGACCATTTTTAGCTACAGGAAGATATTTGGTTGATGTTGAGCGAGGTGAGTTAAAGTTTAGACTAGATTCAGAAGAAGTCAAGTTTAACATATGCATATCAATGAAACAACCATGAAAGATAGAAATGGTATCTGCAATGGAAGTTGTTACTGATGATGACATAAGCGTACCTATAGAAGAGAGGGTGGCTGTTGAAACATTAGTTGCAGTGTTGATGGACTTTGATGTGGATTTCTTATTTAATTATGGAGTAACTGTAAATTTTTTACTCGGTATAGGAGAACATTTTATGCTCCCAAGAAACTATATCTTGATTTGAAAACCCGACTAGATCCTCTAGCTAAACCTTCAATCGAAGAACAACAAGTTTTGGAGTTGATAGAGTTGCCAAGTCACCTAAGATATGTATTTTTGGGTACTAACATCATTTTACCTTTGATATTGGCTGCAAATTTAAATGAAGATAGGTACAGGAGTTGGTTAAAGTGCTTCAAAGGTTTTAAAAACCTATTGGCTGGATTAATATTGATATAATTGGAATTCCTCCACGTATTTACACACACAAAAATCTTGGTGAGGAATACTGCACACCCAAAATTGAGCATCAAAGGAGATTGAACCCACTAATACAAGAGGTGGTGGAAAAGGAAATAATCAAATGGTTAGATGTTGGGATGGTTTACCTGATCTCAGACAATCACTGGGTTAGTCAAGTGCAATGTGTGCCAAAAAAAAAAGGCATGATTGTGGTGGCAAATGCAATGAATGAACTAGTTTCACAGTTCTCAGTGACCGGGTGGTGAGTATGGATGGACTACATGAAAATGAACAGATGGACCTTGAGGGACAATTTCCCTATGTCATTTATGGACCAAATGTTGGACAGTTTAGAAGGTACAGGTTGATATTGTTTTTTAGATGGATACTCTGGTTACAATACGATATTCGTTGCTCCTGAAGATCAGGAGAAGAATACATTTACATGTCCTTAATTCAATTTTCTCATTTTAACGCATGTCGTTTGGATTATGTAATGCACCGGCTACATTATAATGATGTATGATGTTCCTTTTTTAAAACATGATCGAGGACACTCTAGAAGTATTTATCGACAATTTCTATATAGTAGGTGATACTTTTGATGATTCTTTCTTGAATCTTAGCAGGGCATTACTAAGATGTGAGGAAGCCAACTTGGTGCTGAACTAGGAGAAATGCAACTTCATGGTTAAAGAGGGCATAGTTCTTGGACATAAAGTGTCACAAAAAGAAATTGAAGTTGACAACGCAAAGATGAGGTGATTGAAAACTTTCCTCTGTCTATTTGAGTGAAAGGTGTTCCTTCTTGGGACATGCTGGATTCTATAGGAGTTTCAGCAAGGACTTCTCCAAAGTTGAACACCCCATGTGCAAGCTTTTGTAGAAGGAGGTGAAATTCGTCTTTGATGATGCCTGCCTAAAAGCCTATGAAAGCCTAAAAGAGAAACTGATCTCAATGCCTGTAATCATTAGTCCAAACTAGGAAGAACCAGTTGAAGTGATGTGTGATGCCAGTGGAACTTGATTAGGTGTTTTATTTGGTCTAAAGTGCGACAATATGCTCTATAAAATTTACCATGCTAGTAAGTCCTTAAATTGAAAACATCAAAATAACACAATAACTGAACAAGAACCGTCAGGTGTAGTGTATGCATTTGAGAAATTCATAGCGTATTTGCTGGGCACCAAAGTAATAGTTTATACAGATCATGCTCTAAGATGTCTCATGGCTAAGAATAATACAAAACAATGGTTAGTCATATGGGTATTACTATTTCAACAATTTGATATTGAAGAAAAAGATATAAGAGGTTGTGAAAATCAGGTAGCGGATCACAATTTAAAATTACAAGCAACAAAGAGAGAACACAGTGAGTGTGAAATAAATGATGCATTTCCTAATGAACATGTATTGGCTGCTAATCTTGATATCATTCCATGGTTTTCTTATTTTGATAACTTCTTAAATAGTTATTTGATACCCAATTGACTAACTGATCGTTAAAAGAAAAATTTATTATATGATGTGGGTAAATATTTTTGTGATGATACTTATTTGTATAGAGTATGTGTTGATAACATCATCAGCAGATGTGTTCCTGAAGCTGAAATGTTATCTATTCTAGAAGCCTGTCATTCCTCTCCAATAAGGGGCACCATGGTGGAGATCGAACTGATCATAAGATACTGGCCAACTATTCACAAGGATGCAACTTATTTGGTACAAAGTTGTGATGTATTATAAAGGAAAGGAGCCATATCAATGCGTCATGAGTTACCCAAGTCACCCATTTTGTAGGTAGAGACTTTTGATGTGTGGGGAATTGATTTTATGGGCCCTTTTGTAAGTTCATATGGATAGAAGTATATTCTGGTAGCAGTGAACTATGTACCTAAATGGGTGGAAGTTGTAGCATTACCTGAGAATAATTGCAAGAGTGTTGAAGAATTTATAAAGAAGAACATTTTTGCAAGATTTGGTACACCTAGAGCTTATTAGTGATGGTCGTTCTCAATTTCGCAAAAAAGTATTACGCGCTCTTCTAACCAAGTATTGGGTTAAACATCATAAGGTAACTACACCATATCACCTACAAAACCAGCGTCCAATTGGATGTGTATAACAACAAAATCAAGACAATTTTGGCCAAGTCAGTAAATGCTAAGTGGACACACTGGGCAAGAAATCTAGATGATGCATTGTGGGCGTACCAGACAACTTTCAAAACACCCATTGGTATTTATCCATATCAACTGGTGTTTGGAAAGAAATGTCACTTGCCTATTGAACTGGAACATAGAGTACTCTAGGCATTGAAGAAGATGAATCTAGATTGGAATAAAACAATTTATTTAAGGATAGATCTGATAAATGAGATGGATGAGTTTCGCAGAGATCAACATTTTATTAGGAGAGAATGAAGCGATACCATGAAAAGCACATTGAGAAACAAAGTCACTTTTGGGTGTAATACTTAGAACGTATAAAACCTAATCTAGAGAATAACATTAGGGTATAATAGTTATAACATTGTTTTAATTCAATTATAATTTATATAAGTCATTTAGAAAGTTCTAGAATCAAAACGTCATGGAACGTCCATCACATCCGAAAACTAGTTTAAGAGTTGATGGTGTGCCTTAGCCTATTTAACTAAGTTTTAAGAGTTAGAAAATGATGAAATTTGGTGGTGAGAGTCTAAAAATTATTAGAATTAGTTTATAGTCGAAAAGACCGGGTACGAATCCCCAAGGACCAACCAAGGGCCCTTATGGAGGACCCTGGCAATTTGGCAAAAAGTTGCCATGAGGTAGTGTCCAACGATGGATTCCAAGAGATGTGGCGTTGGTGAATCGACGAGGTGTTGATATTTTGTCTTTTTAGAATTATCCAATATCATGATAAGTCATTTTGGACAAATCTCTAACCAAAACAATAGACGTGCATCATGGACGCCACACTGCCCGTCGACTGACCAACGACCCTTTAGTCGGAGTCTCATAGTTAGGTCTGTGGTTCACTTTTTTTTAACTTATTTCTTTTGGTTAATCGAGGGGTTAGTTATGGGTTATGTTAGGCCTATATAAGTTATTTAATAACTCCTATAAATATCAAAACCTAATTAGACTAAACCGAACTCTTATAATTCCCAAAACCCAATTGCTCTTTCTTCTCTCTCTTTTCAATCTTTCAAAGAAACTCCATAGAATACCAAGCAAAGGAGGGTTATAGGGCTTCAAAGGATCAAGTTTTATTAATAATTCTCCATCAATTACTAAGGTATTAAATTCCTTTCACCTTTGGGAACTCTTTCCCCAAAGGGTTCCTCCCTATTGATTTCACAAAATTGAGTTCCAAGTGGGTTTCCTTCCAATACAAAATTTATCTTGTGAATTGCTTTGCTTATGTTTTGTTTTTGTTATTATAAGTAGATTAACATGTATTATGATTCAATTGTATTACTTCTTGATGAAATGACATAGTTTATGGAATATGACCTTTTCCCCTTAACCCTAGGTTGTGATCTTGAATTGAATTATATTGTATCGATACAATTGTCTTGGTTAATGTGTGAATTACTATCCTATGTTTTTATACGCCAATTTATGAGTATATCGTGATATGTTCTAATCCAATTACGCTGTTTCTTGAGTAATTGACCTAGGTTGTGAAGTATATCATGAATTTTACCTAAGTCTCTAACCCTAGGCTATGAACTAGTAAGGAATTGTTGTTTACTTGTTCAATTGCCTCATAATTACGTTGATCATTATTGTGTGATGATATTACACCCATTTTTGGGTTTAATTGGATGGTTGATGGTAAGACATTGATAATGTCTTGTGAAGGAGATTGGGGTAAGTCTTGTGATCTCAATCTTTACTTCAATTATGATTTCTTGTGATTAAGTGATGAAGTTGTATTGAAGTATATCTTAAGTTAAGATTGATAGGTTTGGTACGATGTTGAATTGGAATTTCATGAACTATGGTTATTGAGTTGTTGGCTAAGATGTAAATGTTATATGTATGGTGATAATTCACCAGTGTGCCTTATATTATGTTATGTAAATGTTATAACCTCATATGTATATAATTTTAATAAAAGTAAAATACTCACCCAATTCTTATTGAGCTACAATGATGACGATGATGATATAACGGATAGACCCTATGACCTACATTAATCTATGATGATTAATAAAGGCATTACAAACATTTCCAAAGGGACTCTAGCTTAGCACCTAGTGAACTAGAGTGAGGAGTGTCCCTTCCGACATAGGGAAGGTAGGCTCACTAATGTACTCATGAGATTGGATACTATAACGCATGTAGCATAAATAGGTTCACAACTACATCTCCTAGTTCTTGAACTATGTTGCCCCTATAGGAATACTAGCTAGTGGATCCACATAGATGCTATGTTTATGTTAAGGTACTACCTTCGCAAGTAGTACGCCTTCTTTCGATGTAGGTTTCATTACACTGGATTCTACATTAGCTCATGTGGTGTATGTCAGTGAAGGCAAATGTTTCCAAAAGGTAAAATAAAGTAATGGAATGAACTCTAACTAGGATGACCTAAGGGGTTTTTATTAGTATAGGTAGGGGTATCGGACTCTACCTATAAATTGCACTAATTAGTCTTGAGGAAAGTCTTAGAAGGATTTTCTTATATATGTATATGTTTATAAACATAAATGATTTGTATATGATTGTCTTACATGTTGATGACACAATATGATATTGGTTTCACGTATGAACATGTGTTTGGTCGATATTGCTAAAGTATGATGATGTTTACTCTTAATGATATGTTATGTGAAGTTGGACAATGTTAATGGTTCTTATTAGGTTTTCTTGATTGAGTAAGGTTATGGGCTTTTGCTTAGTCGTTACATCTAGTGGACTTAATGAGGGTTCATGAGTAATGATCTTGCTTTGGTTATGATGTTATGAACTCTTTTTCATGCTTGTTGATGTTATGACTTGATTATAGAGTGTCTTGATTATGTGCTCAATTATGTTGATATGCATGTTGACTTGACTAGACTTAGTATTGATTTGTCTTGTGATGAACATGGTCTTGACTTAATGAATATGTACTATTGACTTGAATTGGTTCTTCAATGTGCATAAGGATTTTGAAAGTAAATTAGCATGCTCTAATGAAGTGTCCCTTTTAAGCGTGATTTCTATGTTGTGTGTTCATATGGTCCTATACTTAGTACAAGTGATGTGGTAACCCCATTTCTCCCTTTTCCCTAATATTTTAGTTTCGGTTGTTGAAGGGCTTGTGACGACTTTGAATGTAGGCTTGGAATTCTTATTTTCCAAGTAGGGTAGGTCCTCACTACTTCCAGGACAATGCCAATTTATAGCTTTGGATATTAATTAGTCATAAAGACAATATGTTCATTTCCTTTAATTGAGTAGTAAAGATTGTATACCCTTTATGTGGCTTTTATTGTATGGATGTATGGGATATGCCCGATTCTTATACTCGTGCTAACATGGTTATGAGATGAGACATCTGTTTTAGGAATATGTTATATCTTATATATATGGGTGCAATAAAAATAGAAGATGATGTAATCTTCTTATATGAAGAGTCTATGCATAATCGATATGAATATTTATGTGTATGCGAGTAGACCTCATGATCGATAGAAAAATAGTTTACATTTTCCGCATTTTTAACCAATGAATATAATGATGTAAGATAAGAGACAAGCGTTAGTCCTCTTCGAGGATGACGATGTCGGTTACGTTTAGGGGTCCTCCTCGGATGTGACAAACTAGGTATCAGATCATGAGGTTGAATATCTTTTTGATTTGATGTCTCATTTAACCAGGTCTATGTAGATTTTTATTCATAATTGTGAAGCGCCCCCCACTTATGAATAGTAAACTATGTGATGCTTAGGAAATTCTCATTTTCTTAGAAATCTAATGGCGTGCCTCTAGAGTCTACTTTATGTGTGCTTTTACCTCAAACTTGTATGGTGGTTATATTTATGATTACTCGAAGGGCAGCCACTCGAACACTTCATGAAGATATTGCTAATGCAGGAGTTCCTCCTCGTGACAATCAAGACCCTCCTTTTGAAGAAGTTGCTAATGATGATCAAGCTCCAATCAATCCCCCTCCTTTGACAGATAGGGACATAACGGAATACTTTCTCCAAATGTCCCAAGACATTACTACACAAGCACAAGTCGTCACTGCTCAAGCATAAGCCATGACGACCCAAGATAATCGGGAGGAAGTAACCCAGGGAAACAAACATGGTGGCACCATGGCCTCCCGCTTGAGGGATTTCACAAGGATGAATCCCCCTAATTTCTATGGGTCAAATGTGGAGGAAGACCCCCAAGAGTTCATTGATGAAACCGATAAGACTCTTTATGCTATAGGGTTGACTACTAGTGAGAAGGCCGAGTTATCCACTTACCAACTCAAAGATATTACCCAAACTTGTTAGGTCCAATGGAGAGATAATAGGTCTTTAAGGGATGGACTCGTGACATGGGAGAAGAGGGAAGCCAAAGAGGAAGAATTCATCAACCATTGTCAAGGAGGCATGAGCGTATTTGACTACTCTTTGAAATTTACTAAATTTTCAAAGAATGTTTCTTCTTTAATTTCCGACTCCGGGGATGAAATGATTCGCTTTGTGACGGGGGTTTTAGAATACTTGAGGGAAGAATGTCCTTTGGCAATGCTACATGATAATATGAACATTTATCGTCCATGGTCCATGCTCAACAAGTGGAAGAGACAAGGGTTAAGAGGACAAGTAAGGATGCAAAAAAGGCAAGGTCTTATGATTTTTGTTCTTCAAATGGTAAGATTGATATCCATGCAAATCCTAGCTTCAAAAAGAGGCTTTCTAATAAGGTTCCTACCAAATTTCTCAAGGCTCATGATGATAGGGTTTCTAACCCTAAGTCTAAAAAGGGAAGAGGTACTAGATCACCAAGAAAGAAGCAAACTTGTGGAACATATGGAAAGAAGCATTATGGTGATTGCCTTTTTGGGACGGACAATTTCTTTGGGTGTGGAAGGAGTGGACAAATGTTAGGGATTGACCAAATTTAAAGTATCAAGAAAAAGTTAGTGGCAAGCCCAAAGATGAGTCGCTTTTACACACTTCGCTTTAGGAGTGAACAAGAGAGTTATCCCGATGTGGTGACGGGTATGTTACAAGTCTTCTCATTGATGTATATGCTTTACTTAATCCGAGAGCTACATTATATTTTTTTACTTCCTTTATAGCTAAGAAGTTTAATATTTTGCCAGACATTCTAAATGAACCTTTCATGGTAACTACCCCGATAGGTGAGTGTGTTGTTTCAAAGAGTTCGTATAAAAATTGCCCTATAATGTTGCCCAATAAAGTTACTTATGTATAATTAGTAGAACTTGAGATTGTCGATTTTGATGTCATTTTGGGGATGGATTGGTTGAATAATTTTTTTGCTTTCGTTGATTACATAACTAGAATTATCAAGTTCAATTTTCCAAATGCACCAGTTTTAGAGTGGAAGGGGGAAATTCTATTCCTAGATGTCGTATTATGTCGTCTTTAATCATGTAAAATAATCTCAAAAGGATGTCTACACCACATTGTAAGAGTCAAAGATTTAGACTCCGAATATCCTCCCATTGAGTTACTCCCCGTCGTAAGGGAATTTCTGGAGGTCTTTCCTAATGATTTTCTTGGAATCCCTTCGGAATGGGAAATTGATTTTCGTATTGACTTGCTACCGAATAACTATCCCATTTCAAAACCTTCTTATTGGATCGCTCTGCCGGATTGAAAGAGTTGAAAGCTCAATTGAAGGACTTACTAGACAAAGGCTTCAATAGACCTAGTATTTCTCCATGGGGTGCTACGGTTTTGATTTTTAAAAAGAAGGATTGGTCCCTTAAAATGTACATTGATTATTGCCAACTCAATAAAGTCACTATTAAGAACAACTATTCTCTCCCTCGGATTGACAACTTGTTTAATTAACTCGAAGGGGCAAGCTACTTTTCTAAGATTGACTTGAGATCAGGGTATCACCAACTTAAGTTGAGAGATGAGGATATACCAAAAGTGGAATTCAGAACTGGATATGGTCATTATGAGTTCTTAGTAATGTTCTTTTGTCTCACTAACTTTCGGTGGCATTTATGGATCTCATGAATAGAGTGTTTCGAAGTTACATTGATTCATTTGACATTAATTTCATTGACCACATCTTGGTATGTTCGAAAATGAGGGTAAACATATGGACCATTTGAGGGTGATGTTACAAGTGCTTAAGGAGAACCAACTATTTGCTAAGTATAGCAAGTGTGAGTTTTGGTTGAGGTCGGTGGCGTATCTTGGTCATATCTCTCTTGGAAGGGAGTTGAGGTTGATCCAAGCGAAACTGAGGCGGTGAAAAATTAGCCAAGGACATTGACTCCATCTGAGATTAGGAGTTTCTTGGGCCTAGCGGGTTATTAAATGAGGTTTGTGGATGGTTTTGCATCTCCTTTAACTACTTTGACCCAAAAGAGTTTGAAATTTGAGTGGTCAGAGGCATATCAAAAAAGCTTCCAAATCTTGAAAGATAGGCTTACTTTCTCCCTGGTGTTGACTTTACCGAAGGGTACTAAGGGATTTGTTGTGTATTGTGATGCATCCCGAGTAGTCTTGGGGTGTGTGCTTATGCAACATAGGAAAGTAGTATTTTATTCCTCTAGACAACTTAAAGTGCATGAGAAGCATTATCCAACTCATTATCATGAGTTAGAGTCCGTGGTATTTGCCTTGAAAATATTGAGGAATTATTTGTATAGTGTTCATGTTGATGTGTATACCGACCACAAGAGTCTTCAATATGTGTTTACTTAAAAGGAGTTGAGTCTCCGACAAACAAGGTGGTTGGAATTGTTGAAAGATTACGACATGAGTGTTCTCTACCATCCCGGCAAGGCCAATGTGGTTTAGTATGCTCTAAGTCGTATAACCATGGGTAGTGTCCCTTAGGTAAAGAAGCCAAGAGAGACCTAGTGAAACATGTTCATAGGACGGCTTGTTTGGGTGTTATATTGGAAGATTCTCCGAATGGTGGTTTTATCGTCCATCATAACTCCAAGTCTTCTTTGGTGGTTGAGATAAAGTCCAAGCAACACCTTGATCGACCATTGATGGATTTGAAGGATTCGGTTATTGGTAAGCTTAATGAGTCATTCTCCTTGGAAGGATGGTGTCTTAAGGTATCAAGAAAGGTTATGTGTTCCTAATGTAGATGGCGGAACCGGATTCTTGAGGAATATCATGCATCCCATTACTCCATTCATCTAGGTTCTACAAAGATGTACATGACCATAGAGAGGTGTTTCGGGGGGAAGGTTGAAAGAAGAACATAGCAGAATTTGTTGCAAAGTGTTCAAATTGCGAACAAGTGAAAGCCGAACACCAAAAGTAGGGTGGTTTGTTTCAAGAAATCTAAGCTCCTACTTGGAAGTGGGAAGACATTAATATGGATTTTGTGGTAGGTTTTCCTCGGACACTAAAGTAATATAACTCCATATGGGTGGTTGTGGATAGGTTGATAAAATCCAATCATTTCATTCTCATCAAGGCACTTACTCGGTGGAAGATTATGCAAGGATCTTAATAAATGAAATTGTGCGTCCTCATGGTATTCCGTTATCCATCATATCGGATAGAGGTGCACAATTCACATCTAGGTTTTCAAGATTATTCCAAAAAAGGTTGGTACTAAAGTGAAGTTAAGCAACGCTTTTCATCCACATATGGATAGTCAAGCGAAGCATACTATTCAAACACTTGAGGATATGCTTAGAGCTTGTATAATTGATTTCAAGGGAAATTCAGATAAACACATGCCTTTGGTTGAGTTTTCTTACAACAATAGTTAGCATTCATATATATCTATGGCTCCTTATGAAGTCTTGTATGGTAGGAGATGTAGATCTCCAATTGGATGGTTTGAAGTGGGCGAGTCTTCACTTTTGGTTCCTTAATTGATGTATAAGACTTTGGAGAAAATTCATATCATAAGGAACCGCTTGAAAATAGCCTATAGACGGCAAAACTTTTATGCCGACCATAGGAAAAGAGACTTAGATTTTGAAGAAGGTGACAAGGTGTATCTAAAAATATCACCTATGAAAGGGGTTGTGAGATTTGGGAAGAAAGGGAAGTTGATTCCTCATTATGTGGGTCCCTATGGAACTTTTCAAAAGGTTGGCAAGGTTGCATATGAGTTGAAATTTCCTAGTGAATGTGCTTCGGTTCATCCGGTGTTCTATGTTTCCATTCTTAAAAAGTGTATCGGTGATCCCGAGTCCATTCTTCTTATTGACAGCTTAGGTGTTCAATAGAACCTCTCCTATGAGGAGGTTTTGGTTAAAATCCTTGATAGACAGGTAAATAAGTAAACAAAGAGCTGGCTTTCGTAAAGGCGTTATGGAATAACCACCTAGTTGAGGGTGAAACATGGGAGGCCGAGGCCATATGAAGTCTCGTTACCCTCATCTATTTGATAAATAAGGTTAGTTGTTCCTATTTGTAGTGGAAATAATGAGTTTATTTGAAATTGCCTTGATTTTTTTGTGAAATAGTGCAATGCGGTGCATGTTAAAGTAAGCTATAGTGAATTTCATGCCTAAAAATGAAAAAGTTGTTTTTTACTTGTTTTGAGTTTATGTTTTGCATTATGGTGTATTATGCCTTCATGAATTGTATTGGGCATGTTGATATGTGTTGAAGAAAGCTTTGACCTAATGAATAAGCATGTAATGAATGTTGAACTCTAATGATTTGAGAATGATGTTATTAGTTTCATTGTGTAAAAAGGTCATGTGCTATAATGATTTTGATTGTGACTCATGTTTTAATAAGTTGTTGGTGGTTGGGATGCTAGTCTTGAGTTTGTTCCTTCCTTTTAAAGAATTCTGGTGTCACTCGGTATAATGTAATACTCCAAAAATTTAAAGGATAATCTAGAGCCTAACATGAGGTTCAAATAGTTATAACACTATTTTTAAGTCACTTATAATGTATATAAGTCATTTAGGAAGTTGTAGAATCAAAATGTTAAGGAACGTCCATGACATCCGGAAACTAGTTCAAGAGGTGCTAGTGTGCCCTAGCCTGTTTGAGTAAGTTTTAAAAGTCAAAAATCATGAATTTGGTGGTGATGTTATAATACGTATTAGTGTTAGTTTATAGTCAAAACATCCAGGTTCGACTCCCCAAGGACCAACCAAGGACCCTTGAGGAGGACCCTTGCAATTTGGCAGAAAGGTGTCATAAGGCAGTGCCCAATGGCATATTACAGGTAACATGGTGTTGGTGAATTGACAAGGCATTGATACCTCCGTTGATGAAGACTTATATAGTTTCATGATATGTCATTTTGGACAAATATCTGACCAAAACCACCGACGTGCAGCACGTAGGCCACACTGCCCGTCGGCTGACCTACGGCCCGTTAGTCAGGGTCTCGTAGGTTTGGTCTGTGGTTGATGTTTCGTTTTACTCATATAATTTAGTTAATAAAGGGGTTATATAATTAGTTAGGGGTTACGGTAGTACTAATTAATTTATTTAATAACTCCTATAAAGACCCCAAACATAATTAGACTAAAACTAAATCTTCTAATTCCCAAAACCCTATTGTTCTTCCTTCTCGCTTCTTCCTTTCTCCCAAAGAAATTCCATCGAAGACCAAGCAAAGGAGGGTTCTAAGGATGAAAAGTATCAACTCTTATTCATCATTCTCCATCAACTATTAAGGTATCGGATTCCTTTCACCATTGATATGTTTTTCCACAAAGGGTTACTCCCAATTGATTTCAACATGTTGAGTTCCAAGAAGGTTTCCTTCCAATACAAAATTTATCTTGTGAATTGATTTATTTATGATTTATTTTTGTTATTATCAGTAGATTAACATGTATTATTGTTCAATTGTATTACTTTCTGATTAAATGACCTTGTTTGTGGAAAATAACCTTTTCCTTATAACGATAGGTTGTGATCTTGAATTGAATTGTATAGTATTGATACAAGTTGTTTGGTTAATATGTGAATTACTATCCTATGTTAATATGTCAATTTATATGTAGATTGTGATATGTGGTAATCCAATTATGCTAGTTCTTGAGTAATTGCCCTAGGTTGTGAAGTAGATCACGAATTTAACCTAAGTTTGTAACACCAAGCTATGGTGAGGAATTGTTTTGTAGTGATTCAATTGATTTCAGTATTATATTAATTACTATTTTATAATCGTATTACACCCATTTTGGGTGGAATTGGATCGTTGATAGTAAGACCTTGATGATGGCTTATGTAGAAGATTGGGGTAAGTCTTGTGATCTCAATTGTTTACTCCAATCATAATTACTTGTAATGAAGTGATGAAGTTGTATTGAACTAACCTTATGTTAATATTGATAGGGTTGGAATGATTTTGAATTGGAATGTCTTGAATTATGGTTAGTGAGTTGTTGGCTAAGATATAAATGTTATAAGGTTGGTGATAACTTACCAATGTGTCTTATCATAATGTTACTATGTAAATGTGCTAACCTCACATATATGAATTGTAATGAAAGGACAATACTCATGCAATTCTTACTGAGCTATGATGATTATGATTATATAAGGGATAGACCCTATAACCTACATTAATCTATAATGATTAATAAAGGCATTAAAGACATTTCAAAAGGGACTCTAGCTTAGGACTGAGTGAACTAGAGTGAAAGGTGTTCCTTTCCACATAGGGAAGGTAGGATCACTAATGTACTCATAAGATTGGATACTATAATGCATGTACCATAAATAAGTTCTCAACTACATCTCCTAGTTCTTGAACTATGTTGCCTCCACAGGAATACTAGCTAGTAGATCCACATAGATGCTATGTTTATGTTTAGGTACTACCTTGGCATGTAGTCTACCTTCTTTAGGTGTAGGTTCAATGACACCGGATTCCACATTAGCTCATGTGGTCTATGTTGGTTAAGGAAAAATGTTCCCAAAAGTTAAAACAAAGTAACGAAATGAACTCTAACTAGGATGATCTAAGGTGTTTAGCTTAGTCTAGGGAGGGGTATGGGACTCTACCTATACATTGCACTAGTTAGCCTTGAGGGAAGTCATATAAGGATGTTCAGATGTGTGTATATATATATATATATATATATATATATATATATATATATATATATATATATATATATGCTTATAGATGTAAATGATTATGTATATGATGATCTTACATATTGATGACACTTTATGATATTGGCTTTACTTATGAATATATGTTTGGTCCCTGTTGCTAAAGTATGATGATGTTTAATCTTAGTGATATGCTCTGTGAAGTTGGACAATGTTTATGGTTCTTACTAGGTTTACTTGATTGAGTAATGTTATTGAGCTTTGCTTATTCATTGCACTAGTGGACTTAATGAGGGTTCATGATTAATAATCTTTCTTGGGTTATGATGTTATGAACTTTTATTCATGCTTGTTGATTTTATAACTATATGATAGAGTTGTCTTGATTATGTGGTCAATTATTTTGATATGCATGTCGACTTGACTAGATTTATTATTGATTGGTCTTCTGATGAACATAGTCTTGACTTAATGAATATGTATTATTGACTTGTATTGGTTCTTGAATGTGCATAAGGCTTTTCAAAGTAAATTAGCATGCTTTAATGAAACTTCCCCTTTTAGCATGATTTCTATGTTGTGTGTGCATATGGTCCTATAATTAGTACAAATGATATGCTAACCCCATTTCTCCCCTTTCCCCAATATTTTAGGTTCCGGTGGTTGAAGGGCTTGTGACAACTTTGGAAGAAAGGATTGGAATTATCATTCGCCAAGTTGGGTAGGTCCTCACTACATCGAGGACAATGCAATTTTATAGCGTTGGATATTGATTAGTCTTAAAGAATATGTCCATTTCCTTTCATTTGAGTACTAATGATTGTATAGCCTATATGTGGCTTTTATTATAATGATGTATGGGATATACCCAATTGTTATACTCGTGTTTAGATGAATATGCTAAATGTCTGTGTGTGTGTGTGCGTGCGCACAAAGTAACAGACTATGTAATCTTCTTATACGAAGGGTATATGTATGCTCGATATGAATATATTATGTGTATGCGAGAGGTCTACGTAAATCTCATATAATATAGAAGAAAAGTTTTATATATTCTGTATTTTTAACCTATGAATGTAATGATGTAATCTAAGAGACTAGTCTATGTCCTATTCGTGGATGATGATTTCAGTTACGTCTAATTCTATATTGTGTTTATTTCTAGGAAAATTGAGATCCAAATGGTTTGGCCCTTTTAAGGTCACTCAAGTTTTTGAATCTGGAGCTGTTGAGCTGGAAAATGAAAAACGGGAAATGTTTAAATCAAATGGACAATGAATAAGGCATATCTAGGTGTCCAGGAAGAGACCATGATAGTTGAAGACTGCATGCTTGATGAAGCCTAAGTAATCATGGAACTTGCGTCGCGCAGCGAAGTTAAATTGTGCACTACTTAGGAGGCAACCCAATATTTCTTAATTTAGGTATTTTTGCATTTCTTTTTGTGTTATTTTAGTGTGAAGAGTTAATGAGTGCTTACATGTGTATGAAGACTTAGCAAGAAAGTGCAGAAAAATAGGTGCAATCTGGATCTGACGAGAGACTTCACGGGCTGTGGTAGAATCTACTGGCAATTTCATGGTCCTTCTAAGTGAAGATCAAATAAGGAAAATACTGGAAAGCAACAAAATAAAGGGTTCATAGTCCATAGTAATGTATATTGACCCTTTTTACCTACCGTAAATATTAGGTGAAATAGAACAAGGCAGAGTGTTTTCTACCGGAAACCTCATGGGCTGTGAACTTCTTTATAGGACTTTACAGATCGTCATCTATCCCAGATAAGTCTTATATCTAAAGTATTTATACGGACGAGTGGATGGGTCGTGAAGCTTTCCACAGGCTATTCTGTGGTGTGTTGTTAAGGCATGTAATTCAGTAAACACAACCCAATCCACCCCGTGATTAGACCCCTCCAACAAGCAAAATGTATTTAGGTCTAATAAACAGCACCTTTTCAAAAAAAAAATCTTCTTTCTTCTTCATTCTTCCGTTTCTTCTATAATGTTTGCACCAAACATCCCACCAATACTCCACTAAGTGTAAGCCGTGGGAATTCGTCTCTTTGCTTACAACATAGCTACATGTACTGTTCAAGATCCCTCCAAGTAAGTACAATTTTGTGTGTTTGATTCTTTCTATTTCGTCCATTCTCTTTCTCAAATGATCATTTTTCTTGGTTGAATATTAGTAGTCGAGGGGCTTGTTGTAGGTGATTGGTTCGGGTTATTGGGGTTAAATCCAGTTGGTTAGTTGTTTGGGGGTAAGGTAATTGAGTCTCCATCAACTGTTGTTCATATGTGATTATTTAGTTAACAATGGTTTTACCCTTAAACATGCGACAATGAGTAATTTAAATAGGAATGAAGAATTATAGAGTTGAAACCTAGGTAATACTGATCAACACTAAATTTTATGGATTGTATAAATGCTTACGAACTGAGTTAATGAGCAAGATGACATCCTGTGGTTTTCTCCAGGTATCGTGACCTTGTACATGTATAATCCTTGGGAAAGTATGAAGCTTGTTATTTCTAATTTGATTCTGCCCAGAGATCATGGAGGACTTCAATGTCTGTGGTCCATTCCACGGTCCGTGACGGACATTAATTGCCCATATTTCATGAAGGACTTTATGATCTATGGTCCACTCGAAGATCCATACAGGCTACCATGAACATTACTCAAATGAAGTTTTATTTGATTGATTCTGTGAGCCTTCACGATGAGAGATTGAGTGATGTCATTTTTAAGGCAATGCGTCACGATTTTGTTTAACAAAGGGGAAATCTAAGTACTCGATAGTGTGTAAATAATTGCACTCATACTAACTCTGGTCATGTCTACAGGTACCGTGCTACGCCGAGTAAGAATGAATAATGCTAGCAGGCTTGTCCCCTACAGCTTCTCAATCTAAGGGACATGCCATATTTGAGGCTAGTGGCTCAGAGGATCACTTAGATGCCACTCCAGCAAACCATTCACCTCGGGCCACTAGATTACAAGTCAAATGACGCCTGCTCAAGAACACTCCTTCTAAATCTAAAAAAGGGGACAGCGTTGAAGATGAAGGCAGTACTCAGTAGAACTTTCACACCTTCTCTCCAACAACCCATACAGAAAGGAAATAACAGCTCAACAAGTTTCTCATCATAGAGAGATCGATGAGATACTCACAAATGAAGAAACCATGATACAATATGTGCGTGCGCATGAGCCTCATCGGGACCGCCTAGAATAGCTCACTCTGTGTGTGTGTATATATATATATAAAAGGCCTAACCCATTGGTGGCCCCCTAAGCTTGACATCAATTTTCACTTAGACACTTTAACTAGGCTTTGTTCATTTTAGACACCTTATATCAGGTTTCGTTGTCATTTTGACACTTTTTTGTGTTAACTTCAAGTGCTTGTTAATCAAGCACGTACATGTGGATTGAATGTCCAATCATATCATGCCAACTCATTAAAAGTCTAATATTAAAGAGAAGAAATAAGAATTAAAATACGTGAAAAAGTAACCAAGAATAAATTACATGAAGTCTTCTTATCCCTAAAAATTAAACAATACTTGCCAAATTTAAAGATAAATTCAAACCCCACAACTTTATCAGTCATCTTTCTCATTCATCTTCCCCGTTCATCTTCTCCATTGTATTACTCCATTTTATTATTTTTAAGCTTTATTTATTTTCATAAATCCACACCCACACAATTTACTCTAGCATATTCCTTTATTTTCATTCTCTTCTCTATCACACCCAAACCCACATAACCATCTACACTATTTTATTCCTTTTTTTAATGATTTTTTCCTTTCATAATTCTCATTCGTTTCACCCTCAATGCCATTTCATTATTTTATTTAGGGCTACAAGGTGCAAATCTATAACAATAGTGGTTCATATTTTTAAGAATGCAATCTTTTTTCTTTGATTTTGTGATATTTGTAGTTTAATTAGGTCACAAGAATAGGGAGACTAACATTTACATAGTAAAAATTAAATTTTTTTTGCTCATATTTTAGAAATATTGTTGGTGAACTTTACATGATTTGGGGTGTTGTTGATATGGGTTCGATTTATTGATTCTTTTTGGGTCTATATTTGTTTGTAGTGTAAAATCTAAATTGAAATTGAAATAATTATAACAAAAGATTTAGGATTTAACCTCCATTGAAGTACTTTATGCTTTGAATAATAAAGGAAGATACAGTGGGTATAAAATGAGAAAGAAGAATAGAAAAAATAAAGTAAAATAGACTAAATAAGTTCCTCACGCTTCACTAGCGAGTGTATAATACTCACTTTTCCATGTCAGCTTAAAGTGTAAAAATGACACAACGAAACCTGACATGAGGTGTCAGAAATGAACAAAGCCTAGTTAAAGTGTATGTGAAAATTGCTGCCAAGTTTATGGGGCTGCCGATGGGTTAGACCTATATAAAAAGAAAGAAGAATAAAAAAATAAAAAATAGGTAGTCGTTGGGATGACAGAAAGAAAGGAAACAAAATATTTCAGTAGAAGAGGGTTTGTGAAAACAAAACTTTGGGAAACCAAGGGATTAATAACTCACTAACTCGATAATTCAGATATCCTTTCCCCAGCCTCGAGCCTATACTATTATCCAATAAAATTCTTGCAGTAATCCTAGTCCAATTTTCTAAACGATAGAGTGTAGAAAATGAGGGCAAGCCTATAGTAGTTGATGTTAGTTCTAGAAGTTCTTTTAGCTCGTGAGAGTACTACTCGGTCCCAAGCATTCTGAGCGAGGGGCTTCTTTGTTGTGAGTACACTGTGATTGCATTTGAGGGTACATTAAGTAAGCTAATAACTCAGAGACATGGGTTCTGATTGACTGTAAGTAATGAAATTTCATATATATATCCTTACATGTTAGATTCATTGAATTGGGATACAAAAGATGTGGAAAATAGTTGTTGCATATTGTCAATGATTGGAATAAATTTTGAGAAGTAAGGGGATGATAAATCTCATCACTTGAGGACAAGTAATGGTTCTAAGTTGAGGATGTTAATATACTGGGATATCAAAGTACAGTTTAACGCTTAAAAACAAAGAACTAATACTACAATAGAGTGTATTTGGTATGATTTGATGTGTGTGTTGATGATACAGGAAGAATGAGACAAGCATAGAAGAAGTAGTGAATCATCGCCATCTTGAAGATATGTGGCTCACTTCACACACCGTGTAAGTGACCATGAAGTGTGATGATAGTAGAAGAATTTTGAACACCTACGTTTGAGAAAGTTAAAGTAAACACCACGGAAGTCTTCATGAACCGTAACGGTCTGTAGTTCATTCCATGAACCAGATCCCAGAGAGCAGTGTGAATTGTCCAAAGTTTGAGAGAATTCAAGTGAAGACTACGGAAATCTTCAAAGACCGTGATAATTTTTTTTGTCTGTGATTCTATCTGTCAACAAGATTCCAAAAAGCAGTGCAAAGTGATTAGATTTTGAGAAAGTTGAAGTGAAGACTATGGACGTCTTCACTGATTGTGTTAATTTGATGATATGTTATTCTGTCTTTCAACAAGATTCAAGAAAATAGTGCAAAGTGTCCAGAGTTTAAGAAAGTTGAAGTGAAGACTACGGGCGTCTTCGCGGACCGTGATAATTTTGACGGTCCGTTACTTTATCCGAGAACCATATTACCGAGAACAACTAAAAGTTTAAGTTTTGGAGATTTGAAGGAAAGACCACGGGCTACTGTACGGACCATGAAGCCTTTCATGAGGCGTGATGGGGGATCGTAAAGGAAAGCGACAATTTTTTCCTAATTCTATTAGGACTCTTTTAAAATAATTTTTGAGATAGTATTAAGAGCACTTTTTGAAATATTAATTGATCACCAAACATTTTCATTTTTTTGAGGAAGAGAGAACTTAGGATTTTTTTTGAGCTTATCTTGTTTTGGAACTACTTGGCAAAAAGAGAAAGTTGACTCTTAGATTATCAAGTTTGATTTTGAGTTTCAATTTTCTATCGTAAGTATTATGATTTATGTTCTCAATCATTACTTTTATAACCACAGAATTATGAATCACTAAGCATTCAAATAAGGTGTATGGGATCTATGATAAGAGTGTGAATTTGACCATGTAAACGTGCATAGAGTAATCATTGTTCATATGTTGTAGATTTAAGCTATGATTTTAATTTTTTCTAAAGAGTGAATGCTTTAGACTGGCCTGAATCAAGTGGTTGTTTGAGGAGATAAGCATTTTTTAGGAAAAGCAAAAATCTCTTTACAGTATTAAAGTTAAAGTTAGAGTTCGAGAGAAAATAACTTTAGCTTCGCATCCATTTAAGCGAGCTCTTTAAAGAAGAATCAATTGTAGTTCGATAGAACATTAACTATTATTGTATAATAAGTCTGAGAAGCATATAAACTTTAGTCGTTGAGCTTTGTAAAGGTATGATTGCTTGAATCTAAGATTGAAGAAAAGTTTCACAAGTTCTTGTCATAGTGAATACTAACCTGGTGTCTCATAATCAACAGAAAAACCTGTACCTAGTCATCATTTATAAAATAGATTTGAAATCTTAGTCTTACGCCTAGATATTGATACTTGTTATTCATACCCAGATTTTACTTTTGGTTTGAAGTCATTAGGATATAGTAACAACAACTGGATAAGAGCAACAGTAAAACATTATCTGTAAAGAAATTCTCTGTGGGAACGATAAGAACTCTTGTTGAATTTTGTAATGTGACAACGACCATTTACACTTTCATTTGAAGTGTAAGTATAGATGTATCACAACACTCTGAGCCAGCATATGAATGGTATTCTTGAATTCAGCATTGGAGACTTTTTGATCTGGGATTAGAGGAGGTGCATTTGCATTCCTAGAATTCGCATTGCTGGCCTTAGATCTACGAGGAGGCATGATCTGAAACATAGAATGTTGATTAAAAATGGAATTATATCATACCTAACTCTGATAAGAGTAACAAAAAAGTGAAGTTTTTCCTAAAACGCTTCATAGCCTCCCTATCATTAGATGTGGTGCACTTCACACCCATGAAAATGACTTTACTTAGTGCGCCTTTTCAAACATCCTAAGACACTTATACCTAGTGCTTTGATATAAAGTTTGACCCGCCCCAAGCTACCCGTGAGACGCGGACACGAGATCTAGGACCGCAATTGATCCCAAGCTAACCTTGCTGGCATAATCGTGAGCATACTAAAGATAATTGACTGATACAGAAGTTAAATCATAATTAAAATGAAAACACAAGGAATACTCATATACTTTAACTCAAATATTTGAAAACTAATGAGTTTAATAAAATGAAAATATTAACTCAAAACTGAGCTGAAACTAACTATGTCAGATAATAGTCTCTAAGTGACGAGAATTGTTGGGACAAGCCCCAGCTAAGTTTAGCAAAAACTGAAACTAAATGACTAAAAATACTGAATTTTAGACAAATGAATATTGTCCTTGGAGAATTAGGACTTGTCACTAATTATGTTGAATGGGAGATCAGGTATCAATCTAAGCGTGATCTCGATGCTAAGAACCTGAACCTACATCATGAGAAGATGTACCGCATGTATGCGTCAGTACTTGAAAGGTAGTGATCATGTAGGAGAGAATAAAGATGAAATAAAACATAACTAAACTATCACAAAATCATGTATAATATTCTGAACATGATATACTGAACTCTGAGCAAATTGGTTGCAATGAACAAATTTATAACATGCCGAGACTAGAAACTAACTGAACTGTAAATATAGTCGATGAAATAGAGTCTGACTGAACTGTCAGAGCTACTAATAACTTATAATAAAACCACATGAGCTAACTGTGGAGTTCGATATATATGCCTCATCGAGAAGACCCAATATACTTTGTCAAAGGTATAAAGGCATGCTAGCATGATCACTAAACTTATACCAACATAAGGGACTCATAACCTACTTGGCTAGTAGTTCTAGGACTATATGGGTATGTTGAACCCTAGTCCAGCTCATTATTATGCTACCCCCAATGAATTTAGTGATTAACATCTGATGACTGAATTCTTGTAAATACTGGATAGCTTAACAGTAAACATGCAAACCGAGAATGCAACAATTAATATGATAACGATGCATTAATAAATGAGGCATGTATATTTGAACTACTTAAATATCCGACCTATCATGTGTAATTTAAGAACTAAAGAAATATATTATTAAGGTTTTGAAATTCATGAAATAAACTGAGTAATTACATAGTAATTTGATTTTGAACATATAACTAAATAATGGTAATCTGTTAAAATCTAGAAACCCTAAGTCTAATCATGATGAAGGAATCAAGAATTTGACTTAAAACTAGGGATCTAATGTGTGGAAGGAATCCACTAGTGAAATACCACATGCCTGGTGATGAATTTGATGGAGAAATCTTTAGATTTAGGGGTTTGAGCTGATGGAACATTATTGCATTCTTAAACTAGGGTACTTGACCCGTAATCTCTTCTCTTGCTTCTAATTTTCTATTTTTTGAATACTGATTTGACATAGGTAAGTCCTAGTTATGTTTCTAGCCTTAAACTAACTAAAACCTCTTAATATAGGGTCTAAACGACGTAGCCTACAGGTCCAACGAATTAGGAGAAGACCAAAATACATCAAACTTATCTGTTGTCTGAGTGACAAACGGACCTCGTACTCGGATTGCTGTCCTAACTACGGTCCGTAGGTTCTGACAGTCATCTGTGGACAAAGATCAATGGAACTAATCCACGAACCGTGATTCTACCTACGGTTTGTAGGTCCTGGCCGTCGTTTGGTTCTGAGAATGGGTTTGTGGACCAAGATTGAAGCACCAAGTCCACGGACCGTGGTCTAATCGATGGTTCATCATATTCCTCTGTAATTTGATTCAAAGACTGTGTCACGCCCCGAGCCTACACCCTGGGCAGGACTAGCACTGGAAGACTATTGCTGGCTCACAATTGAACCCTTGGTCTGGTTTACTTAACTCAATAGAAGACTAAACTCGTCTTAAAAAAGAAATACACATGTTTTAAAAAAATGCTTCATGTAATAGTTGTCCATGACGATACTTAAGTCTCAACCACCAACACTAAACTCTAAACTAGAATACTAGCATCTATGAAGCCTCTAAACTGACTGAAGAGGTATGTTGGACAGACCCCATAACATCCTAAAACTAAATTCTACAAGTAAAAGAAATGGATGTCCTCCAGAAAACAAGGAGGCTCACCACTAACTCTGGAGCTTGACCTCGATCAATGAAACACCGTGCGTTGATCCAGGTTACCTACGTCTGCATCATAAAAATATGCAGGCCAACTAGCATCAGTACATTGAATGTACGAGTATGTTAGTTGGAAATCTATACAAATCTTACGCCTGAAAAGGAGTAAGAATGAATATTTACCTTGGCTGTGTTCAGCTCATGATCTACTAACTCTTATTCAATATGTGCAGTTAAATTAATGCAATATAAAGAAATTTTAACTGAAACATGCCTAAACCTCTGAGTATATTTATATATATACAAGTACACAATACTGTTTGAGATGTATATAAAATACAATATTGATGTCTTATGAAAATACAATACTGATGTGTGTAAAAATACCATTTACCTGAGGGATATTTTCTAATCGACAACCATCACTTAAGAGCTACAGTGATGATACGTCTGTCTACTGCACGCTGCCACTGCATCTTATATCTGGCCAAAGGTATAAGACCTGAACTGCCTAATTGTTCCACTAGTAAACTATGAAAAGGAATCATCTAAAAAGTATGACGTTTTTTTACCCATGGTGGCTAACATAGTTTATGGGGGCTGTGATTTACCTGAACTCTCCCCCATATCGGTGCACAATACTACTCCCATATATATACTGGCTCTTTTGTTTAACAACATACTGATTCTTAGTTTTGAGATTAGTGCTCAAAACTTAGCTTTTCAAAATTTCTCTTCGGAATCATGGTTTCCTCTTCCTTCTATTAAAACTTGCCATAGGCTCTATGAAAGTCTAGATTTCTTTCCTTCTCAAAATTTAGAAAACATTTTTGCTTAAACCCTCAGGGACTACTTAGTTCCCTTATAACTCTTGAGAAGTGAACTCAACTTGATGCTCTTTGCTTATTTGAAATTTAAATCTTAGGGAATACTTAGTTCTCTTATAGCTTTTGAGAAATGAACTAAACTCTTTACTCTTTCTTGACTTGAACTTTAAGTATTTTAAAACAAAGTGAAAACATTTGTGAAAGACTTTAGAAAACTTGATAACTTTACTTTGACTTGCTTCTTAGCTCCTAGACTTGGCTCTTATATTCCTTGACTTTGATCTTAACTTTCCTTGAATTGAATTATGAATTTGAGGATCATGAAATCATGGTTATGGATGATTTCATTAATTTTAGATGTACTCTAGAGTGTTGGCAACAACTAGGAATTAAGGGTATATCACTTAGGAACTAGTATGAAAGTATAAGGAAAAAACGCGGTCTCTAGGGAGTCCTTGCGTTCTGAGAGGAGCTGAGCACTATAGCCTGACAGACAGAGGCTGTCCTCAGGTGCTTTGAGAGGTGCGACGCGCTAGATCCTACCGGATAGACTCTATCCTGAGGGGCTTTGGAGGCGCGGCGCCCAACATTCCCCCAACGGGTTTTCTGACTTTCTTCTTTGGTTTTCATCTCTTAACATTCCTAAACTATCACGGATCCCACCCAAAACACTTAGTATCCCTAATTAACTTATTACCCAATGATTTAGAACCAAAAATAGCTCTAAAACATAAATTACAACTAACAGTGATCAACAATAATCTAATCAACAAGAATGTCAAACTTTCTTTCAAGATTTCAACCTCTAACATGAGTTAATTCATGAAATTAACTAACTTGAATGAAATTGGTGTGTGGGTGAAGTAACCCAACACAAAATAGCCCACATACCTTGTTAGAGATCATCCCTGACGATAATCCACGAAGCTAAACTTAGTGTTCTTGCGTCTTCTTCTTCCTTCTCCTCTTTTCTTGTTGCTTTAGAAACCCTAGTCTATTTTCTAAATGCATAAACTGAATGGTATCAGTTTAGACCCCCACATATTACTCCAAAACGAAATAATTGATTCACTTAAGTAAATGACCAAAACACTCTTACTAAATCCGGTTTTGGAACTTTCCTTGCTCAATATCCCACCTTATTAAGATCATAACTCACTCATAAGTCCTCGGAAATTTGCAAACTTGGCATCATTGAAAAGCTCCTCCAACGAACTTTTCATCCATATAAACAAATCACCCAAAATATTCCTGATCTGGAAGTTATGGCCATTTGAAAATGGTCAAAACTCACCTTTCAAGTGTGGAAATTTCTTTTCCAGATTTTTTCCCTTTTTTCAAAATTTATTTATCCTTGTTTGTCTTACCTTAATTTAATTATGCTTTCTAGTATACGAGATGTTACAGAATGGGTTTTGAGGACCAAGGTGGACAGACCTTGTCTACGTACCGTGGTCCAATCTATGGTCTGTCATGTTCCTTTGTAGTTTGATTCAAAGAATGGGCTCTGAGGACCAAGGTCGATGGACCATGGTTCGCAGTTCCTGGAAGTCATTTGGGATCTTTGATTTTCTATGGACCAATATTTATGGACTTGGTACACACACCATGGTTCTATCTACGGTCTCTAGGTGGCCTCTCTAGATGTCACCTGCACTTCTGAAAAATCTGAGTTCTAGTCTATCTAGGATACGGGTTGTTACAAGGTGAGTATTGTGTTCACATGCAATCCGTTCACTTAACTATTTCTTTTAGTTTTTCCCTTACATGATCAAACATTCAATGCACTAACATCATTTGACCTGCATCTTTTTATGATACAAATATAGGTGTTCAGAGTCATAATCAGGCGCTTTTTTTAAACCTATGTATTCGAGTTAGCTGTGGTGTGCCTGCTTACTTTCTGGTAAGTTCCACATTTATTTTTAGTGTGGTTATGATGTTGTGGGTCTTGTCATGACATCTATCGTAGAATTTAGAGGTATATAGATAGTACTAATTGAAGAGTCTTTCACTATTTCCTTTGTGATGTTTTGATACTCTGAATTGCTTTGAGTTTTTCAAGACATATTTTGGGTGTATCTCTTGTTGATACATTATGAGTTAAATTATTGCAATTGAAGTTCTTTTTTTTTGTTAAGTAAGTCTTCCACTGAGTAGTCAAACACAACAAGGGTTGGCTAGGGTTTTTTTGAGGACAAGCGATGGTTCTCAAGTGCTAAATACGTCCATGGTGTAGGCTCGGGGCATGATAAATTCTATGAGAATCATCACATACCCCCGAAACAACGATTGTTCCTAGAGAAACTTCTCAACTATTGAATGAATGGTTAAAAACCATCTTTTGCTCTTCTTGAAAGTTCATCCTGAAATTCTTAGTGTTGAGGAATGTGAAAAAATAACTTGGAGTCTGATTTGAACCCTAAATTTGATGAGAAAACGTAATCAAGCCTAGTGGGGTAAGGAAAGACTAAAATACCCCTTTCTCCAACATATGAAATGTCTTAACAAGAGAGGCTTCACTCAAACCATGATAACTTTTTATTTTGAGCTCGAAATTAAGTAAACTTAGTGGTATCGTAAAGAGGACTCAAAAGCCTTAAGTTTTGTAGGTCATTTTTCACCTAACTCTTTATGTTTTAAAAGATACGATAGTTTGAAGTTGACCCAAAACAAAAATTAATGAAAGTTCGAGGTGTTACACTTTGACTATGCAGTTCATGAGCCATGAGGAGTGTTACATTTGTCTTCTAGAATTAAATTATCCAAATTAAACATAGAATAAGACGTTAGGAATAAGAATAATTAGGAAGTGCACACCAGAATAAAATGCTATATTTTAGCGATTTTTGTTTCCTAGCTTGTTTAAAACTCTGTTACGTGTTGTTAAGTATTAGCTTCTCAATTTCAGCAAACAATAACTTTATTTTAGTTATTTTGTTTCCTAGTTTGTTTAAAACCATTTTAGTTACTTTAAGTATTAGTTCCTCAATCTCAGCAAACAGTAACTTATTTTTGCATCTTCCTTAGCATTACTTTACATGATCTTAGTTCAGTTGCGTTGTATTTATTTAGTCTCTTTTATTAATAGAAATAACTTTTTCCTTTTCTTATTCAATCATTTTTTGTTCTTCTCTACTAAACACTAAAACTAACTATAAATTATAACATATTTCAAATCTCAAAACAATGTTTAAGACAAAAACATACTATAGAATACTAAATTATGACATGATCTAGGAGTAAGAAACTTGGTTTAAGATCGTCTGCTAGAATAAAAAAATTACTTTGAACACACAAATTATTCAGAAAACCATACAAATTCACCTTTGAGCTCTACTCAAAAATAATAATGAAAAGAAATATGCTTAGAATTTAATAATTTTCACAACTATGAGGTTGAGGACAAAGTGTGCAAAACCTATTTAAATTAAGGAAATTCTAGACTTTTGGATGTCCCTTCTCCCTTTTAAAACAGTGGGGACTTGATAGACTTTATAGATTTCAAAATCTGAGAATAATTTGGCTCTCAATTGATTTAGGTGAATAGAGATTAAGAGATTCCTAAGGGATAAGAATTCAAGGTTATACATTCTGGGATATGGTAACTTAAGTAGTAGGTGTCATCATGACTTGAATTTGAATTGTAATAGTGAAGACATGCTTTTTGGGAAAGGGGAAGATGAATAGAGAAATATTAGGGTGTGGGCTATGTTCAGAGGAATTATGAATCAAGAATTTGTTTTCATTATGATTTAATGGGGATAAATGGATCCAAATGGAGGGAACTATTTTACCAAATATAAACATGGTTTCAAGGGTGCAGTCGATACAAATGAAAATATTTTTCAATTTTTCGTTACTCAAAACTTATTTTAAACCCTTTGTTTTTAAGATTGAAAAAAATGAATTCTATGCTAATAAAACAAATCTTCATAACTAATGTCTATTATATTTTTCCTACCCTTCAAAACATCTGGTCATCAATCCCCACTACTCTATATCTTACCTTCACCCTCTACAAGCCCCGTAGCTTCCATCTCCATCACCCCACACCATACCTTACACCCTCTACACTCATAGTATTTTTCTTTGAAAAAACATTTTCCTTCGTACCAAACACAACCAAAACTTATTTTTTTTATTCATGGATTGTTGGCATCATTATTTATATGTATCTATAATCATGATAATGATAATGAAATCTGTATATATGAAGTTTGTCTGACATATGGTCTATGGTTGGACTCTCATACATCTTCATGGAAAATTTAAATGATCAAAAGGCAACAACTATAAAAAGAATCATGATAGTACAATAAATGCTGGGAGAAAAGAGATCCTAGATAGGTTTAGGGCATGATCACATGTCGTAATTGAGAAAGAAGTTGTTGCTGCTACAAGTTCAAATCCTAATACAAACTTAAGTAATGGCTTTATTAATACTTTGCAGCATTGTCTTTTGTCTTCATCCAAACCCTTACCAATATGATTTTAACTCCCTTTGCTAAGTGCGTGAATCATGGTTTTGCCGCCGACATTTTCTAGAAGCCGGACCAAGGATTCAGAAATACATAACTTATCACTTTGTATGCAAGATACTAGGAAAGAATTGTTATAGTTAGAATTATCAAGTTAGGAATCTGTGGGGAACACGTAAACCCTAGTTACTTTTATAAACTGATTAAACTCAAACATTTGAATCCATTAGTTGTCTACTTTGATTTAGCTAATTATTTTCATTCTTTTAGAAATAAAACCCCCATTTTATTGTCTTTGTTTTCCAAGGAAATAATTGACCAAATAACAGTAATAATATATTGAAGTTAAGTCTAAACTATTTTCCTCGTGGGAACTATACCAACCTCATTAGTTGGGTTCTTTACTTGATACGACCAAAATACTTCTTATTTGAGAAGTAAGTTTGAGCGTATCAAATTTTGGCGTCGTTGCCGGGGAAATTATCTTTTAGATTAACTTAAACTTATTACTATATTTTAGTCAATATTTTCTTTATTTTACTTTGTTTCATTGTTTTTTATTCTTGCAGAACTATCTCCCTTGTATGCCAAATACACGGAGAGGAAGAGAACACTTGTTTCTCTACGATCACGAAATAGAGCGCACACTACGCAACATGAATCGAAACTTGGGTATTAATGATGATGATCCAAACCAGCTCCGGTTGATGTTCATGGTCAGTTGTTACCCGAGGCTCCGGGTGAAAACCAACAGAGGGGACGAAATCCTGCTCCATGGACCCAAGAATACTACAAAGGCTATGACAATATAGAAGACTATGATGGGCCACTTGTCTTGCCCTCTCTACCACCAGGCCACACCTTTGTGGTAACTAGTAGCCTAATGAAAACGATCACTGCTAGAGGTTTGTTTTCCGGGTTACCTTCTGATTATCCACATGCCCATATAGATAAGGTAAGGGCAGTGTGTAAAAGTTGTCTAGGGAGGCCTGACTTGGACTTAACTGTAATAGGGCTAAGAGTCTTTCCTCTCTCATTGATGGGAGAGGCTGCTATTCGGTTCAATGAGCTCCCTTAAAACTCAATTTTCACTTGGAACCAACTAAGGGACGTTTTCTTAGCACGCTACTACCCTGTCTCCAAGAAACTAAACCACAAAGACAGTGTGAACAACTTTGTGGCATTACCAGGAGAGTCAGTTAGTCGTTATTGGGATAGATTCACCTCATTTTTTAGAAGTGTCCCCAATCACTGCATATATGATGAGTCACTGAAGGAATATTTCTATCTAGGACAGGATGATAATAATAAAGCGGTGTTTGATACTATAGAGGGTGGTTCTTATGGGGAGTGTACTTATGCTGAGATTGTTGAAAATTTAGAGAAAATCTCCTGGAACAATAAAGCTTGGAATACTAGAAAGTCAGATACTGGGAGAAACACCTTCGCAATGCAATCCACTCACAACCCAGCCACAGATGAGATTCGTGAAGAGATGGCTCAGATGAGAACTGAGCTTGGGTTGGTATTAAAACATATTACTGGGGTGCAGAAAAGATAAGTGTAGTTAACTACTTGTCTAAACCACCACCACTACCAAATGATGAATGCTATTATGCGGAAAATTCCTATGCAGTGAATGAACAGACGAGGGTTTTTCGACTGAGTGCCCAAGGCTCAAATCGGGATAATTGGCGCCAAAGTCAAGGGAACCAAGATTGGATCTATGGTAATTATAACCGTGAGGGTCATTATGTCCAAGATGGAAACTACAACCGCGACACCAACTTCAACAGGGGTAACTATGGTAACAGAAATGATAGGAATGGGCCCTATGTCCCTCTTTAAAATCGTGAAGTTACTTCTAGGTATGGTGGAGATAGTATGGCGCAAGTTGAGGATATGTTGCACAAAATGATGAGGAGGTTCGATGCTAGTGATGAGCACATTAAAGAGTTAAGGAGTGATTTAGCGGGTATTGGGCAGAAAGTTGATACACATGCAATATCGATTAAGCAAATCGAGTTGCAAATGGCCGAATTATCTGTGACTATGAACACATGGTAACCGGGCACTTTTCCTAGAAACACTGTCCAACGAAAAATGATGCACATTGTATGGCGATCACTACTCGGGGTGGTAAGCAAGCCATTGACCCACCTATGCTGTCTTATGAGGAAAAGGTGAGAAAGGTTAATGTTAAGGTGGTAGAGGGTAGTGGTGAAGCAGAATATAGCACTGGAAAAGATGCAGAAGTCCCTATAAAGGTAATTCTCATGCCTACACCACTACCAATATTTCCTCAGAGATTAGTGAAAAGGGCCGAGGATGGTAAATATCGGTGTTTTATAACAATGTTGAAACAACTTTCTGTCAATGTCCCTTTGGTAGAAGCTCTAGAAAAAATGCCCGGTTATGCCAAGTTTTATAACAATGTTGAAACAACTTTCTGTCAATGTTCCTTGTACAGTCAGTTCATTACATTTTGCGAAAGCATTATCTGATCTGGGGGCAAGCATAAATATCATGCCCCTCTCGATTTATAGAAAGTTGGGTTTGGGTGACCCAAAGCCACTGCGATGCGTCTACTGATGGCTGATCGAACAGTAAAAAAGCCTATAGGGATACTCCACGATCTGCTAGTAAAAGTGGAGTTGTTCATATTTCCGGCAGATTTTGTTATTCTTGATTGTGAAGTCAATTTTGAAGTGCATATTATTCTTAGGAGGTCATTCCGTGCTACAGGTAGAGCCTTAGTTGATATGGAAAGGGGCAGATGAAATTTTGGTTGAACAATGAAGAAGCGACCTTCAACATTTGTAGGTCCATGAGGCAGAGTGGTGAGATCCAATGGGTATTTGCTATATCTTACAAAGAAAAGATGAAGAAGGATAATGACCTAAAAAGTGAAAACAAGAGTTTATGGTTGGGGATTTGGTGCTTTTAGACAGTTCTAGGTTGCGTTGGCTTCCGAGCAAGCTCAAGTCCAAACGGACTAGCCCTTACTTGATTACGCAAGTATTCACTCATGCAGCAGTTGAGTTAGAAACCAAAGAGGGAGTGCGGTGTAAGGTGAATGGAGAACGAATAAAACTCTATTTTGGGCATACTGAATCGGTGAATGAATTGATAGAGGCATACCATCTTGATGAAGGCTAAGTAATCAAGTGTCCTCAGTTTTGCCGCAACGTTTAATAAGGCGCTTGTTGGGAGGCAACCCAATACTTATAGTTTTTCTTTTTAGTAATGGTAGCATTTTCTACTAATGGGTTTCAAATTTGAAGGAACATCACCAGGAAATTCTGCAAAAAATCACTCTGCAGTAGTCAGTGACGGACACATCGATGGAATGTCATGCATGCGACAGATCGTCGCATAAATCCGTCGTGCCGGGTACGTCTTTCTGTTATTTTAAAAACTAGGGCACACATGACGGAACCAACGACAGACTGTCACAACTGCGACGGACCGTCATCGGGGACTTGTCACGCCATTAATGAAGCGTATCCGAACCGACCCGACTCGGCTGGGGGTTTTTAAAAATTCTTAACATTTAAAAACCCCAACCCTTCATTTCACCCATTTCCTTCCCTGTTCCTCCAATTTCCCTCCCTTTTCAATTTCCAATTTCCTACTCTCTTTCAACCGATCATTTTCCCAAATTTTCCAATTCCTAAACATCAATTCTCTACAAGTCGGAGTCTGCTGTTGTGGTTCTTTACTTGATCACCAAGTACCTTCCTCGCTTGTTTTTCTCAAATTCTCAGGTATGCGTATCTGATTACTACCTATTTACATTGCATTTTTCTTTATTAATTAGTATTAGCCTAATTCTTATTGATGAATTCATTCTTCGATACATATTTTTTCTGACCTAGGTTGATAATCATCAAAATTTCCTTGTTAAAACTCAAGAAATAGGTGCTTTAACCTTGTTAGTTTACTAGGTATTTGGGTTAGACACATGAAGGTTAAAACACAAAAAAATCCATTTGGGTCATAGGGGATGATTGTGGCATCCCAAAATTCTGTCACTGAATGACAGAACGAGACCCCAATGATGGACCGTCATACCCACGACAGACCGTCATAGGGTCGGTCCCAACATCCCCAACAACCCACTATCCAAATTTCACCAAGTGTCCATCAACGGACACATGCAACGGACGGTCCGTTCTGTACAACAATTCTGCTTGAAAGAGACCCTATTCTTAAGGGTCTCTCACATTTTTCTAAGTGTCCTCCAACAAACACATGCGACGGACCGTCGTTCCCACGATGGTCCATCCTGCACAACCATTTTGGTTGTCAGAGACCCTGTTCCTAAGGATCTCCAACTTTTTACAAGTGTCCTCTTACGGACATCTACAACGGACCGTCATACCCTCGACGGTCCGTCCTGCATAGCCTTCATGACGGTCAAAGACCCTGTTCCTAATGGTCTCCAATGTTTTCCGAGTGTCCTCTTATGGACATATACAACAGATCGTCGTATCCACGATGGTCCGTCCTGCACAACTGTTTTGGTTGTCAGAGGCCCTATTCCTAAGGATCTCCAATTTTTTCCAAGTGTCCTCTTACGGACATCTACGAAAGACCGTCATATCCTCGATGATCCGTCCTTCATAACCGTCATGATGGTCAGAGACCACTCTCCTAAGGGTATCCATACTTTTTTCTAAGATTTCCACGATGTACATCAACGACGGACTGTCATATTCACAATGGTTTGTTCTGCTTATCCTCCATACTTGTCAGAGACGTTCCTTCAGGGGTCTCAACATAAACATAGTTTAAATTAATACATTACGGACCCCATGACGGTCCGTCGTACTCACGACGAGCTATCACCAGGTCTGTCGTGTTTCACTGTTACTATTGAAATGTCATATCATTTTGATTCTTTTATTTATTTTGTGTCGTTTTGCTTGTCTTGTTTGCTCCTTCTAATACTAATATTGATTATTTATAGGTACTAACTATTATGGCATAAAAACAAGATCGAGTCTACGCATGTGGGCGATCAAAGTCTATCGCCCCGTCTTCCCGCCTGGTCATTGGCTTTGATGATGAGCGTGACCCCGAGTACGTGCCGTCAGGCACTTCCACCCCATCCTGAGCTGCACGTGCTGCTAGAGCCTCACCCAAAAAGGTGGCGTCCGGCGTAGTCACTGCCTCCCAGTCTAATGAGGAGCGTACACTGACCGTCACACCTTCTGGGTCGGCTACTTATGAAGAAGGAGCGTCTGGCTGCATAAGAGTTTCATGGTAGGAGGAAGCCTCTGGATCTGCTGAGGTCCCTGCACCCCCCACAACTGCACAATCTGCCTCTTCTAATGAGTCTGACAGTTCTGCATCTACACCCGGCTCGCCGACTCATGCTCTCATCCCGGTTGCCGACAAGCCCAACCGGTGGTGTGTCGACGGGCAGTATCAACTTTATTCAGATGCAATGTTTATGAATGACAAAGGAGTCATCACACGTACCCTTACATTAGAGAGGCAGGTCCTTACAGAAAGTCTCCAGACTATGCTAGAGATCCACAATCTTTTAACCAGACATCGACTAGAGTGGACACCGCGTTCGTTGGGCCGTTATAGTGAAGAGTTGGTCTGAGAGTTCTACGCCTCCTACGTGGCTACTCTCAGATCACAGATTGTCTGAGTACGTGGCATGCAGGTTGATCTCTCCCTGCCTACCATCCACCGGTACCTATACGGCGAGGATGTTGATGCCAACCGGACCCCTCTCACTGCCGAGTTCGACTATCAGTGGCAAATTGTCAAAGAAGGCCAATGCTTGTGTGAGCCATCATTGAGAGAGACCACCACAAGGTGGATGGCCCTACACTTGTCTGTTGATAGAGACGGTGCTAATTGGGTGACCGAGCTGAAGGGAGCCACCAAGAAGGCTAACCTGACCTTCACGGCGAAGTTCTTATGGTTGATCATCCGCCACTAACTTTCCCCCACAGCCGTTGATAATATAGTCACATGGGATCGTATAGTACTGATGGCGGCGATGATAGCTGGGTTTGAGGTTGGACTTTGCTGGGCTTCTACAGGTCATCATGCACGAGAGGGATTTTAAGGTTAAAAATACTTACCCTTTCCCGTGCATAATATTTTCTTTATGCAGGTCCGCAGGTGTGCCCATCTGGCACATTGATCAGCTCATGACCCCGCTGGGAACAATTGATATCGGCCTCATCAGGGATGAGGCCTATGAGTTTGCTCCACACAGAGGGCCCCGTCTAGAGTTTCCTCCACTTAGTGACAATGTGGCTGATACGGTAGCACAAGCTCGCACGGCTACGTAGGCTGCTTCCACTAACAATACCTCGGTCGAGTCTATCCCGGGTAGTAGCACTGCCCCGCGCTCCTCTCGCTCATCCCCTTTCCCCGCTCTGGTCCCATTTGCTATGGTCCAAAAATTAGAGGCACAGATGGCTACACTTCTGCATCACATCCAGCTTTTGATGCGAAGGTTTATTGCTGAAGCAGAAGAGAGCTTGGAGCGGACAATGATCCAGCACACAGAGCGGAAAATCGATGAAATTCATAAGCTCTTGGAAGCTTTTGAGTTCTGGGTGCTAGCCCGGCCAGCCACTCAGGTGGATGTGTCGCCCCTTCAGGCTGCGGTCGAGAGTCTTCGCGCAGACATCGATATGATCTTAGAGGCTAGGTTGCCTGAGTCTGAGGCCCGTTCTGCATACCCTGCTGAGGACACACTGATGGCGGCCTTATTCGCCACTTCTAAGATTCTGCCACCTCCCCCTCGTGAGCATGCAAAGAGGCGTAGGGTTCGAGAAGAGGATGAGGCTAGAGCACGGAAGAAGGAGCACCGTGAGATGGAGGATGTGAGGAGAGCCTCGCTTGCTGATGAGGAGGCGCATCAGATGAGGGCCGTAGAGTCAGCTGCTGGGGTATCTAGCTCCAGAAATGTGGAGATAGAGGGAGGCACTGTTGATAGTGTTATTGTTGCTGAGGACACTGCTGAGGGTGTCCATATTAAAGAAGTAGTGGGTTTCGGGGAACCGGACCCACCAGCTTGCTGATCGTCGGCGTTTTGCGCCCCAGGTTTTCTTCACCTACCACTCTCGTATTTTAATTTTATTATTTGAATTGGTATTGCGATCATTTATTTCCTAGTCTTATACTTTCATAACTACTTTATCTTATTCCATTGTGATTTAACTTAGTACAAAGAGGATTTTAAGGCAGAGGCTCAAATAGGGTATTCTCTAATATCACTCTCTAGTCCCAAACTGCATCCCCTGGTAGGACTGTCTTAAGTAACCTAGCTCTTGTGGATCCACATAGACTTGATGATATGATACATCATTCTCTTTTTTGTAATTAGATCTCATTTTCAGCATAGGGGTTAAATTAAATTTGATATTATAGCTCACATGGTATATTTTCGGATAAATCTAATATACCACAAAAGAACTATGATTTCCCTTAATGATTTATGTAATGTCCTTGTACTAATGCATTGGCCTTGTTTCATGTTTCTTTTTAGATCATGCTTTTCCTAAGGTTTTAAATGTTCTAATTGGTCATGCATTACATGTTTTAAGACTATTATGATATCATATCTACGTTTATATATTTTCCCCATACTTATTATATTTTGTGTATCAATGCATACTCGTTCCTACATTGTCTCGTAATGTAGTGCTACGTTCTTTCTTCTCTCACTCATGCTAGTAGTTTTCTTTTCTGTGAATATTAGTGAGTCCTCATACTCTAAGGGCTATGTTACCTATGACACATTTTTTATGTATTTAGTTTTCGAACATTGTACGTTATGTATGGGTTACATCCCAACCACTCTTATGTTGCTTAGAAATGCTTTTCAAGACATATTTATGATTCCACATTTTTGTTAAAACTGCCTTTCATTATATGTGATGTCCTACTTAAACTCTCTTATTGTATATTCTATTATATTAGATGTACGCCAAGGGGCTTGTGTAGGGCCTCTCGCGGTCTTATATGTCCTATCACGTCTAAGGTATAGTTTGGATCATGAAAAGTACATATTGGTTTGGTCAACCAGCAATCATAAATAACATGCACAATCACAATCAGAGTGGAAGCCACAAGTAAATTAAACAGGTTTATTCTATGAGATTATCAGCATGAATTGAATTCACATTCAACATTTATTTCCTAAACATATATTACACGCGCATTTCACATGGATTAGTCAATATGAACAAAAAAATACATATATACACACATATATCAATAGCCCAATACTATACCCATTATGAGTACAAGTTTATTCCTCCGAAAATTACCTCCACAGTCTCATAAATTAATACTCTGCCCGTTTATTTAGTTCCCTTAAGTACACAAGTCATAGAAATGTCTATAACTAGAAATTTCATAACACTTAACATGCAATCATCACTCATTATCTAAACAATCCATATGTAAAAGAACTTTATTTGCTTTTCTAATTGATATAGAAAATAATATAATTAGGAAATTCTCTATTTATTATTCACTAAATAACAACTTTTTTGTTGACAAAAGAATAAAGACCATTTCTATTCCAAGGTGGGGAGTTTTATTTTTCCTATCGATAGATTTCCATATTACTAGAGTATTTCTACCTTTTAAAATTTGGGGAATAAAATTGGCGATTCAATTTTTTTGATATTATTTGTTTTATTAGAATTTATGTCTATATCTAGGGTTACTTTGACGGGCGGCTTGCTCAATTCTTAGTACTGCACAGTCAAACCCGCATGAGTAGAGGCGTGCAGGCAAGATATTAGAAAAGTAGTCTTTCTCCGCGACAAGCATATTCAAGTACTGAATAGCCCAAGGAGTAGGCTTCCCGATTCTCAACTCTATTCCTTAGGTTCGTAGGTACATATGTTCGTATGAGAAGCCTTATATCGTCGGCCCTTCTTTCAATAAAAGGTGTTTTGACTGACTCTCTGTGCCTATGTGTAAAAACGAGCATGTGAACAGATTGCTTATCTTGTGAAGATACGTCTACTTTCTCTCCTTATGTTCTAGGCCCCCTACTACAGCTATTGATTGTCGGCTTCGGTCTCTTATCCCAAACCACAGCAACAAGAAAACCAAGGTTATCAATCAAGAATTAAAAAAAAACCTAACCCTTAGTTATTATCTTTCCCTGCCCTAATAGCAATAACTACAACCTTTATCTATTCAGTCTCCGTGCCTGAAACACTATGAACACAATCTCCCGTCCATCTACAAGAATATTATAAAATAGAATATTGGTGTAACTATTCAATTAAAAAACCTAGCCTATATGGGGTGAAGCAAATGATGTAGAAATTTGATCGCGAACTTTGTCTCCTTTTGTAATGTTTTTAGCTTATTTTTGTCGTAAAATATTAATACAATACAAAACCAAACACAAATGGCCTCAGATTATATCATAATAAAAAATGCTAGGTCAACCTCATGATTTTCCCACCTAATCTAGGTCTTTCTCACTCTTAATTCTTCTAGGATTACCAATATCATGATTACACTAGTGCCTTATGGTAAATAAAATCAAGAATTGCCTCTTTTAAGAGGTATCCAAGGTGTTACACCCTAAAATCTTCAACATTTCACATTTACCTACCTTAGGATGAATTCGTACCCCACACACACACACACACACGATCACAAATATATTCACTAAGGTCTAAATCTAGAAATATACATGTATGGGATCAAATTGCTTACCGTTAGGAAATTCCTCATAAAAACTGTTAAATTTGCCTTAAATCATCATTTTTTTCCTTACTCCACAACGTTCTTGGATGAATATGGACAATTTTAGGGGGTTTTCCTACATTTACAACAACTTACCCCACTATAGCAGCCTGTATTTACTATTTTCCTTACTCATAATGACATGACAGGTTGTTACAATAGATATTAATTGACTCATCGCTCATTCCCGAGAGATCACATAAGAAACAACTGTCTAAGTCAAAGAAGAAATTAGTGCCCGACAGCTCAAACAAATGAGGATGATTGTCCCGCAGGTCCTCCTTGATTTCTCAAGTTGCTTGCTCAACTATATGATGCTTCTATCAAACCTTTACCAATCTAATTTTCTCTATTCTTAACTTTTGAAAATCATAATAAAGCATAGAAACTAGATCTTGTTCATATTGTAGATCATGTTATAGCACTATTTTGTCTTACTTTATAATGTACTCCCCGTCTCGTGGTACCTTTTCATTATAGATGCATGGAACACAAAATGGAATATAAATAACGTAGTGGCAAGCTAACTTATACACTACTGGCCCTAAATTGTCAAAAACCTCAAATAACCCAATATGTCGAGGGTTATGCTTAGATTTCTTATAGATGCTCATCAAAGATTGGTGGCACATTAAGTAAAACATGATCACCAACCTGAAATTTCATATCCTATACATTGCAATCTGATACTCTTTGTTTCTACTTTGAATTGCCAATAACTTGGTTTAGATACCCCTCACCTTGTTCTAAGATTCCTTTATCAAGTTAATGTATGGAGGCTTCACCTCACATGCTTCAAACAACCCAATGAGAAATCTATATCTCTGACATAAAGTGTCTCAAAGGATGTCATATTTATATTGAAGTGATAAGTATTTTTGAATGAGAACTTGCACAATTGTAAGAAATGATCCCAATAGTGGAAATCAAATCATAATTCTATAAAGCCTTATGAAGACCCACCACGAAGTCCATGACTATTATTTTCCCCTTTAATTCAAGAGTAGGTATCTCTTATAGAAAACTATGTAGGCGTCTAATTTCATATTCCACCATCGGACAATTCTAACACTTGTACACTTACTCCTCTGTGTCACTCTTCAATCCTAACCTACATAGAGTTATGTCATATTCCGAAACATCTTGCATATACCCAGATAAATGAAAACCCATGAATCATGAGATTCTAGCAACACATTTTGTATTAAATTCACAACCTGAAAAAATGCAAACCCACCAACTAAGACTAAGTACCCCAAACTCTATAAAGGTGAAATTTCAGGCCTCTCTGAACACCACATTGTTTCAGATGTATTTATGTTATTTCACAATGATATGAACTCGGACTGGATATTTTACTTGTTTTGAAATATGACGTAAAAATAGGAGAAGCAATGTTTAGATTCTACCTCACCATTTCCACTATAGAGAGTGACACACCACTATCATGGGTACTTTCATAGCAGAAAAACTCCTACTATAGTATCCCATTCGCGCTATGCAGCCTTGACGAGTTCAGCCCATGAATTTTCTAAAACAAGACTTGTTTTCCATTTCCTTATCCCTACCAACTCTTAAAACACATAACTAGTAATAATATAATCCTAAGATCCATCTGGACTTAGGTATCTTAGATATATGCATCATAGATTCAAAACAAACCCTAAAATCATATCCAACAACATATAATTAGGCACCTAACACCACCTTCTCAGAAAATTCATTATGAATAACACTAGAAAGTAATGCACAATATCACACTCTCACTATAATATAATAAAAACCCTCTTCCTGATGGCTCCTAACCAGTAACAACTGTTCAAAAATAAGAATTTCCCCACTGATACAATTTATCTTTCTTACTATTTGTACCAATGGTAAGTCCATGCCAGTTTAACACAGCACTTCCAAGCAACAACATAACCAATAAATTATAGGACTGGACTATGGAAAAACATGTCCAGTAAATCATATAGAAATTTAACAGTAATTCATACACATAATCAATTTAAGTACTTTTCTTGTCCACAATATATGATCACTAAATTGATGCCCATATAGGGGATTTACAAAATACTTGGTTAGTAGTTCTGGACTATTTGGGTATGTTGAACCCCAATCCAACACCGTATTATGATAATACTAATAAATTGAGTAATTAACACATTATGACTCAGTTTCTGTAATATTGGATTAATCATAACTAAACATGCAAACTAAGAATGTAACAAATAATCTAATAGTAATGCATTAATAATTAAGGCATGTATAACTAAATAACTGATTGACCTTGCATGTTTAATTCAAGGACTAAAGAAATATATAGCTAGGGTACTGAAATTCATGCAATAAACTTACTAGTAACACAATAATCTTATTTCGAACATATAACTAGCTAATTCATGATGATCAGTTATAATTCTAGAAACCCTAGGTCTATTAATAATCAGGGAGTCAAGAAACTGACTGAATTCTAAGGACCTAATGGGTGAAAGGAACCCACTAATGAAATCCCACATGCCATGTGATGAATTTCATAGAGGAATCATTAGATTTCGGGGCTGGAACTGATGGAAACTTTTTGTGTTCATGAACTAGGGTTCTTGACCTTTTTCTCCTCTCTTGCTTTTAATTTTCTAAGTTTTGATTAATGATTTGACTTAGTTAAGTTCCTGTTATGTTTCTAGGGTTACTAAAACCTCATGATTTAGGTCTAAACGACGTAGCTTAGGGGCCAAACAATCAAGGAAAAGACCAAAAGACCCCTGACTCAAAAGTTGTCAGAGTCATTGACAGAGTAGACTAACGGAGTCAATTGACGGATCGTTAGTCGAACTAACAGTCTGTACTCTTCGACCGTCATTCGTGATTGAGGAATGAAAGTCAGCTAGGCCATCCACAAAGTTTCTTGATGGACCGTAAGGTTATTGACAGACTGTATTGGTCGACCGCCATTTGCAACTTAGGACTGAAAGTAGACGGGCCCATCAAGGAAGACGACTGACCGTCCAAACTTGTTTGACCTTCATTCACGACTAAGGACTGAAAGTATGGAGTCAACTGACGAACCATAAGCTGATGATGGTCGTATTTGGCTCTATCACTGGCACCCACAACTTCAAAAAAATTGCATTTTTTGTTTGTTTTGGATACGGGGTGTTACATTATCTCCCTCTTGGGACCATACGTCCTCAAACGAAGACTAACATAGTTCAGTATTGTTGGAAGGAGCTGCAATACCTACTACTAAGCAATGAGAACTGAATTTCTGACTGAACTAACTTCAAAGAACATGCAAATGCAAGTACAAACTAAAAGAACATTATATTAAGAATTTATTTGTGCATGAATGAATGAAAAATGAAGAGTAACTATTACCTAAAGCTGGAGTGGATTACAAATGAAAGAGGTGAGGATATTAGGCTTTCATGAGTGCTTCTTCTTCTCAAGTAGCTCCCTCTACGAACTTAATCCTTCTCAAAACCTTAAATAAAAGGACGTCTTTGTTTATCAACCTTTTAACCTGACGGTCAAGAATCTCAACCAGTACATCCTCATAACAAAGACTATCTTTAACAACTACACTCTCTACTCTAATGGCACTATGGAAGATGGATCACCCACACATTTCTTCAAGAGCGAGATGTGGAAGACTGGATGCACTACTGCTAGTTCTACTGGCAATTGTAACTTATATTCCACCTTGACAACCCTTTTCAAGATATTGTAAGGGCCTACATATCTACGAATAAGCTTATCTTTCTTACTAATTCTCATTAACCCTTCATAGGTGAAACTATCCAATAATCAACTTGGAACTCAATTTCCCTTCTCCTCACATCTTCATAAGACTTCTAACAACTTTGGGTTGCCTTAAGTATATCTCTTATAAGTTGAACTTTCTCCATAGAATAATGGACTGAATTTGTTCCTATCGAAGTTGTTTCACCTACTTTGAACCAACCAACAGGAGATCTACATTTACGCCCATACAGTGCCTCATAAGAGGTCATCTGAATGCTGGAATGGTAGCTATTATTTAAGCAAACTCAATAAGAGGAAGGAGATCATCTCAACTACCTTTGAAATCGATCACACAAGATCTAAAAATATCCTTTATGGTCTAAATGGTATGTTTTGCCTGTCAATCCGTTTGCAGATGAAATGTTGTACTAAGATTAACTTGAGTACCAAGACCTTTCTGAAATAACTTCAAGAAATAAGAGGTAAACTGAGGACCTCTATATAAGATGATAGACAATGGAACCCATGCAAACTGTCTATCTCATTAATGTAAATCTAGGAATAATCCTTTGTTGAATATGCAGTCTTGACCTCCAAAAAGCGAAAAGACTTAGTAACTCTATCAATGATCACCCAAATAGAGTCATGAAGTCTTTGAGTATGAAGTAAACATGTGATGAATTCTATATTGATCACTTCCCACTTCCAAGTAGGATTGTCAATCTCTTGTATCACACCTCCTGGTTTCTGATGTTCTATCTTCACTAGCTGGCGATCAGGGCACTTAGCCAAGAAATCTGCTATATCTTTTTTCATACCATTCAACCAACAGACTTCCCACAGATCGTGGTACATCTTAGTGGTACCTGGATGAAGAGAATATCTGGAATAATGGGCTTCTGCAAGAATGTGTTGTCTCAATTCACACACATTAGGAACATAGACTCTACCCTGATGGCGAAGTACACCATCTCCCCCTGGGAGAAAACCTCCACTCTTTGATTGTGGACTCCACCCTTAAGTTCAAGCAAGATTGGATCACTGTCTTCCTTTCCCTTAACCTCTACTACCAAAGAAGATTTTTCCCCATTTTAAATTGTATACCAGTGTATGATATGCTCATAAGTCGAACTCCCAAGCGAACAATCATGTGAACATCATTTAATAGTTCTTTTCTATCTCAACATGGGCTACACTACCCATAGATATTGAAGGATCTTATAGTCAGTGAAAACATTTAAGTGAACACCATATAAGTAGTGTCTCCAGATCTTAAGTGAAAACACCACTACAGCAAGCTCGAGATCATGAGTTGGATGGTTCTTCTCATGCACCATAACTTGTCTAGAAGTATAAGCTATAACCTTATCTCGCTACATTAACACACAACCTAGGAAATAGGACCTAGGACCACAAGTGATCCCAAGTTAACCCTTCTGGCATAATCATAAGCATACTAAAGGTGATAAACTAATGCGGAAGCTGAAACACAATCAAAATGAAATGATGGAGAATACACATATTCTATAACTGAGATATATGAAAACTGATGAGTTTAATACAAAGAAGACATTAACTCAATAATAAGATGAAACTAACTATGTCTAATTATAGCCTCTAACTATCTAGAAATGATGGGATAGGCCCCAACTAAGTCTAGCAAAACTGAAACTAAAGGACTAAAAATACGAAAAAGAAACTTATCATGTATTTTCCTTAGAGAATGAGGACTCACCACTTATTCTTCTAAACTAGAGATCAGGGATCGATCTAAGCGTGATCTAGATGTTGAGAACCTAAACCTACATCACAAGAAATGTAGTGCACATATGTGTCGGTACTAGAAAGGTAGTAAGCATGTAGGATAGAGTAAAGCAGAAGTAATACATAACTAAACAAGCACAAAATCAAGTGTAATATTCTGAACATGATATACTTAATGCCGAGCAAAGTGGATGCAATGACCAAATTTATAACATGTTGAGGCTGAATACTGACTGAGCTGTAAATACACTCAATGCAATAGAGTCTGACTTGACTATGGGAGCTACTAATAACTAATAATAAAACAACATGAGATAAATATGGAGTCCGATGTATACGCCCCATCAGAAGACCCAATATGCCCTGCTAGATATATAAAGACATGCTAGTGTGATCAATAAAGAGATGCCCACTGAGGGGACTTAAACCTACTTGTCTGGTAGTTCTGGGACTATTTGGGTGCATTGAACCTTAATCCAACTCGGTGTTATGCTACTCCAAGTGAATTAATTGATAAACACATTATGACTGAGTTTCTGTAATACAGATAGCTCATAACTCAACATGCAAACTGAGAACGTAATAATTAATCTGATAATGATGCACTGATAATGGAGGTATGTATAACTGATTGACTGATATCTCTGACCTAGCATGTGCAATAGAAGAATTAAAGAAACACATAGCTAGGGCTCTAAAATTCATGCAATAAACTTACTAGTAACATGATAATCTAATTTGGAAAATATAACTAACAAACTCATGATGATTTGTTGTAAATCTAGACGCCCTAGGTCTATTCATAATAAGGGAATCAAGAAATTAACTGAATTCTAGGGACCTAATGGGAGAAAGGAACCCGTTAGTAAAATCCCACATACTTGGTTACGAATTCCATGGGATTTTAGTGCTGAAACTGATGGAAACTTGTTGCACTCTTGAGCTAGGATTCTTAACCTTTTTCTCCTCTCTTTCTTCTTATTTTATAACTTTTGATTAATGATTTGACTTAGGTTAGTTCTAATTATGTTTCTAGGCTTAAACTGGTGAAACCTCATGATTTATTAGGGTCTAAATGACGTAGCTTAGGATCTAAACGAACAAGAAAAAGACTAAAAGACCTCTGAATCAAATATTGTTAGAATCGACTGACGGTCCGTAATGGTCGATCATTATACAAGACTAAGGACTGAAATTCATCTGGCCCATCGATGGAGTTGACTGACAGAAAGTAAGGTAATTGACGGTTCGTAATGGATGACCTTAGTTCACAACTGAGGACTGAAAGTTGACTGGACCATCAATGGATTTAACAAACAGATTGTAAGTTGACTGACAGTACATACTAGTAAACTATCGTTCACTACGAAGGACTGAAAGCTGATTAGCACATCGATGTAATCGACTGACTGTTCATAGTTTGCTTTGTTGCTGGCACCTGCAACTTTTAAGAATCTACATTTTTGCTCTAGTTTGCATATAGGGTGGTACATTAGAAGACCATTATTGGTCCCCAAGAAAACCCTTATCCTGGATGACTACAAGCAGAAGTCTAACTTAAACATGCAATAGCTTAAAACTTAAATAAAAATTCAATAAACGTAAATCAACAAAGCTTTAACTCAAAAGAAAACTTTGAATAATAAAATATATTCAACTTAGCCATAAAATATACAACTTAAGTTATTAAAACAATTAATAAAATAAATGATACAAACTTCTCAACTATACTGACTATCTATGAAACCTCTAAGTGATAATGATGGAAGTCGGGACAAGTCCCACGACATCCTGACTAAATTGAAAATGACCTCCTCCGAAAGTAAGGAGGCTCACCATAGCTAACTCAAACTCTCAGATATATCAAGGAAGCCTATGTTGATAATCCTGAATACATGTGTCTGCATCATGAGAAATTGCACGTCAAATGGATAAATACGTGGAATATAAGATCATGTAAGGGGAATTCTAAAGCATAACATAAGGATGTACTTGATACAAAATTGGAAACATAACTACCTCTTTTCATACTTACTAGACTCAAGGATATACTACAGGATACTCAAAAGTTGTTTAAAAACAAGATGTCAACTCATAATCAAGATATACCATGCTCCCTCTATGAGTCTACTTGTGCAATACATGAATGAAGTCTGATATCCCCATTCATACTAAGCAAAACACCATGAGGAACCATGCAATTTCTACTGTGGGAGTTTCTCTAACCAACAACCACCACTATAAACCTAAGTGGTGATACAAGGTCTTGACCATGCTGCCACCATTGTCCTATACTTTGACGTTATATAGAACGCTTAACTTAGTGGATCCACTAGCTTAACTTAAGTCAAAATCTAAAAAGTTTTACCCTTTGATACTCAATATGGATACATGGTTTATGCAGACTTGAGTTAATATGAACTCGCATCCCCATATCGATGCTCAATACTACTCCAAAAAAATACTTAGCTCAAATGTTTTTTTGAAACAACTTCTTTCTCTGGTTTGATATATTACTCAAAACATAGCTTAAGTTCCCTCTTTTGGAATCAATGTTCCCTTTCTTTCTCAAATGTTAAAAAAAATAACTCTTTGGGAATACATAGTCCCCATGTACTTCTTTGAAAAAATGACTTCAATTTACTCTTTACTTAACTTGAACTTTAAGTCTTTGAAACAAAGTGAAAATATTTGTGAAAGACTTTTGAAATTTTTATAAACTTTACTTTGACTTGATCTTATCTTTAAGACTTGACTCTTAACTTATCTTGACTTTGATCTTAAATTTCCTTCATTGGATAATGGATTCAAGGTTCATGATCTCATGTTTGTGTATAATTTCATTATGTTCGGCTTGGAAGTTTCATGCGAAATTATGAGCATGAACAATTCAACTCAAAGACTTCATGGGTAACATGTCATAGTCCCACAATTATAAATATAGACTCAAATGTGTTAGAAACTTATTACTCAAGACTTAGAACTTGAATATGCTACTCTTCTAAAAGGTACTTAACTGATGGAGTTCATGCGGAAGATATGAGAATGAACGACTCGACTCGAAGTTATAAATAACTACATGGAAGTCATGTGTACAACTTTTCTCATTTCCTTACTTACTTTCTCAAAACTTAGTTCAAATCAATATTTGATCTCAAAGAACTTACAAATAACTCAAAGGCTTTCTTAAACTCTACTCTTAACTCTCTTGAATGTGAATTATGAATTCAAGAGTTATGGTTCATGATATAAAGAATATTGTGATGATAAAGTGGACTCATGAATACATTCTTCTCACTCTCACATTCACTTTCTCGAGTTTTAAAACAAATTATTAGATATTGTACAAGACTCCACAAAAGGACACCAAGAGACTTTCTCAAAATGATCGAAAGAACACTCAAGACTTAAGTCTTAAGTTAACCTTGAATTCATAAATTGAATTCAAGGTTATAATCATATTATGAATGATATCTAGGTCTTTGAAAGTAGTTTAGAGTGATTAGAATCAAAGAGACTGAAGATACACTATGAGCTCAAAAGGGACAACTGACGGAAACGACATGGGGGCAGGCAACCCTGGCGCATTCAAGGCATAGGATGACAACCCCTAACATCAGAGGTTGCATATAGGAGCATTACAGGGACGTCTCCCCATCCCCTTGGGTACATTTGGGGCTCATTGCACCAGCCTCTTCCCAGGTCAAGTTTTATGAATTTATCCTTTCGTTTTCTTATCTTAAATCGCTTTTAATCGATTTCTTTTCTCAAGTTTTCCTTAATATCAATTACGCAACCTAATTACACTAATCAACTTAATAGAATACTCACAACAATCGCTTTCATCTAAAAAGATCATCAAAACCCCAACAAAACAAGATTTAGAATGTACTTCAAGAACTTGAATCCTTCAACTTTTGATAGTTAAGTTACGTTGAAAATAACATGTTTGGCGTGTGGGTGAACAAACCCAATAATATGGAAGTTTGAATACCTCTTAGATATTAAAACCATGGCAAAATTTCGCAACAAGACACAAGAATATCAATAAACCCAACACTCTGGAAGCTTACATACCTCTTACGGATAAAACATCTTTTTGCTTCTTTTATCTTCTTGACCTCTCAACTAAAACCTAGGTGTATATTAGGACTAAAAAAATGAACCTGGTAGGATTTGACCCCCAAAATATTACTAAAAATAACTTAAATCTGATTTGGTAAGGAAAACACAAAAATACCCCTCATTACTTTTAGCTAAATTTCCTTAACTGCACAACCTAACTTCAAAAGTCTATATCTCACTCATCCGAACTCAAAAATTATGAAACTTGGCGGCGTTGAAAAGATAATTCAAATATATCTCCTAATGTATCTTGTAGCATACCTACATCAGCATGTGGTAGTATTTATGGTTGTTTGGGTTGACCCAAAAATCATACTTAGCTTAACTCTCTAAATTTCAGATTTTTGTTATTTCAAATTTAGTTCGTTTAGAAGTAAAAGTGCTACATCAAGTGACCTGACCTTAAACCTAAAGAAATATGAAATTTCTTGGAAAAAAACTTACTCATTACAAAGGATTGGTCAAGTATTAGCTCAAAAATTTCTAGGGGGCTACAACCAACTTGGGTATAGGATCATACTTTTTAGATGATCTCTTATTGCTTTTAATAATATCTTGATGTATGGATCCACGTAATTAGGGTAATCTATACCCCAGAAAAGTATAGGACAATTCTAGTAGCGTGGGCACGACGTTGTATCATAACATAGCTCATAACGATGGTTGTCGCTTAAAGAATTTCTCAAATAAGAATAAAGTTTACGTTATTGCATTTTTAGTGTTGATATATATTGTTTTAAAAGCTTTAAATATTGCATTTCCTACTATTGCTTACATATTGGAGTTGAGTTTGAGGGAGTATTGTCTCCCCACATGATCTAATCACTTAACTATTACTTTCAGCTTTCCCCTTACATACTCATACATTTAATGAACTAACGTCATTCAACCTATATCATTTTATGATCTAGATACATGTGTTCAGAATGATCAATAGTCATTTCTTTCATACCATTGTATTTCAGTTAGCATTGGTGAGCCTCCTTGCTTTCTAGTAGATTCCACATTTATATTTAAATTTGCTAAGATATTGTGGGTCTTTTCTCGACATCTATTGTAGTATTTAGAGGTTTCATAGACAGTACTAGTTGAAGAATCTTTCATTATTTCCTTTGTGATGTTTTGAGACTTTGACTTGCTTTGAGTATTTCAAGACATACATTGGGTTAAGTTGTTATTGATACCTTATGAGTTAAATCTTTGAGATTGAAGTTCTTCTTTTGTCAAGTAAGTTTTCCACTGATTATTAAGTCAGGCCAAGGGTTGTTAAGGGTTCACTTCGAGGCCAACGATGGCTCTCAAATGTTGTCTATGTCCAAGGTATAGGATCGGAGTGTGATAAATTATCATGACCCGGATTCTGAAATCTGGATCACAACCCGCGTCGTTGACCTCTCAGAGGTCGCGACAAGCCTCATCTTGCATTTATCACATTCATATGGTTAATTTTAACAGAAAATTTAAAACTTTTAAACGTATAAACTATGCATAGACTTCATATAGTTATTTCATGAATTCATCATATACTAAGCTCAATATAAATGTAACAACCATCTATTATAAGAATCAATTTGAAATAGAATAAGAATATATCAAAAATACATTTGCCAATCACGGCCTTATTACAAAAGCATCAAAATAAAAGTACGAAAGAAACGCTAGGGACAACATCCACTAGCTTTTTCTAAAACTGAGGCTAGACTAAATTGTAGCATCCTCAAAATCAAGAGGACCTACCAAATGGTCTGGAGAAACGCTGGTGTCCAAACCGTTGCAAGAGTCGTCAATTTTGTCCCTTAACCTTCATATATAAAATATTAAGTAGTAGGGGTTAGTACACCACTTGTACTAAGTATGGGTGTATGCACACATACACATAAGGCTATGCATGATCAAAGAAAAATTGTTTCTAAACAACATGCTATTTATGGAAAGCCTAGTCACTAGACTTTCCAAAATTGTTAGTTGTGAATTGTGGTATGAATATGATGTATTTTAATGCATTCAAAGCACAAAACTAATTTTCTATATGATTACAATACATTAGTATCATCAACATAATTTTAGAACAACTCGGGCAAAGATTTGAGATTTTTGATCCTCTTAGGCCGAAAGCTCCTCTTTGTACACTTAGATTATTTTTCAGTCTTTTTCTTCTTGTTGTTGTGTAGTTCAATAATTCTTTTGGTCCTATGTTTTACTTACAAGTGCAATGATTCATCATAGTTCCATACCCACAATGAATCGATGTAAGTAATCCAAGGACTAAGGAATGATTTCCCTACCTTGTAGTGAGTCATTTTTTACACTATATAATCATTATCTTCAATAAGAAATTCTCTATTGATCATGCCATTGATTTCATTACTTTCATGTTTTATATATTATACATTTCATATACACGATACATTGAAATCATTTATGTAGCATAAGACATCTCAAGTGAGGGCCCAACATATGGGACCTCAACCCGAGGGCCTTCTTTAGAAAACACAGAGTCTGCCTTATTTGTTCATTCATACTTCACATTATTCATTTTATTCATTCGTAGGCTGATGTAAACACCACCTATACATAGGATGAAGCTTAAGACTCTCATCGGGATCATAAAGTTCAATGACCAAGAATGACCTAATGTCATTACTTGAATCTGATTTCACCTCCTGATTGTCTTACACAAACACCTTTGGTATCGTTCATTTCATTATCTTTCATACTTCGAGGCTGGCCTCATTCTTTCTTTGGGAACTTTAACCTTAATCGACATAGATCATGTGAGCATCATAAAATCCAGTGTCTGCCCCACACCGAAAAGAGGTGGAATCACCAGCCAAAGTGACCCGAACATGCTAGCGTATATAGGGAGTCGAACCCTGCTAGATCCCTATATTTGAAGTATAGGTTCAAAGACTAGGAGATATAAGGAGACTCATACCCGGCATGCCGGACAATCTCATCTCATGAGAGTTACGTGAACCTCTGCCTTTCCCGAAGGAAGGCATCATCACTCATATCTAGCCTATCGATGCTCAGTATAAAGTTCCATTATATTCAACTCATACATCATGGAAGCTTGCTTCTAGAATGAGGGAATCATTGATAATTAGATGATTTCTCATCTCATCATTAGTATTAAGTGTTAATTGTCCTTACACTTACATATATAGTATCATTGAGACTTGTCTCTTGATATTCAACACTCTCTTAGGTGAGTACTTTTAGTGACCTTTACTTAGGCTTGGTTGAGACTTGTCTCACCATTAATATTATCCTCTTATCATGTTGTCACCATTTTCATTAGCATCATAGATTAACATAATTACTCACCTCATTACGTGTATGTTCATTTCTTCTTTATCTTTTAGTGTTGACTCAAGCATTATGGGGCTTGCTTCTAGATTAAGATTTACTTAGTCTATTGATGAATGGTCATCCTTACTTTACATTGATGAAATGTGAATTTTACTTACATATCATCCTTTGGTGTTAATGAGACTTGCTCACACATTCTAACACCTTCATACGTGAGTATTCTTTTAACATAGTAGCTTAGGTGTAAGTGAGAGTTGTCTCACTTTCTTTAACACCTCATTCTGGTCACTTACTTACTTTAGACCCCTTTAATTATGTTATAACTCATGTTACTTACTTCATCTAGTGTAGTAGATTCATATCATCGTTTATGGACGATGAGCACTTCATTCAATGAGTTTCATGAGTTCATATGTCATTTTTAGAGAGCATGTTGGGAGTTGTCCCAATGAATGGAGTGCCCTTAGTTATGGATTCATTGGAATACTTTAGATGTGCTTATTCATTTGCATTCCAACATTTTAGTCATATAAGATAGTATAGGGTATGTTGGGACTTGTCCCATTGATTGACATACCCTTAATATGGATTCATTTTGTTCTTTTGATCATGCGTAATTAGACATTGTATTATATTGTGCACATAAGATCGGTGTAAATTTAGTATTAACTTAGAAAATTTTGAAATGACTTCAAGAAAATTTATTGGCACAAGCCAAACATTCATTCAAATATAGTTTCATGAGATTCTCATTAGCCAATTTTTCCATCATTATTTTAAAGCAATAGTGTAAGTCAATTCCATTCAACTTTTGGGAAACACATTGTTAGCCACTTTACTGGCATATAACCCAAACATTCATTAAACTTATGATTTCATGGAGATCTGTTTAGCCAACCTTATAACATAACTTTAGGCATAATGCTTTTAAACACCTTGGACAGAATCATATTAGCATTTGATGAATATATCATCTTTATAATGTTAAATTAATAGCAAGTATGCACTACATACCGTAACATTTCCATACATAACATCTTCGGACATATCTTTAACATAGTATCATTCTTTTAATTCACATAATAAAACTTAGCATCAAACGAGTCCAATTAATAGGTTCATTCAATCATTATTTGATCAAAAATCATACAGATTAAGATCCACCAGCACCACATACCAACAACATGATTTCTAACCTATTCAACATTGAAATCATAACAAGGATACTAGGGAAAGGTGTTCGATAAAACTGACAGGAAACAACCCTAGTTTTCAAGATCTATGAATCATTTGAAAGAAAGTTTCCTTGGAGAAAGAATTCCAGGACACAAACCCATACCTTATATGGAACATAATATTCGAATACCACCTTGAACGAAACCTTGAAATCTCCCTAGAGAAATCGATATATTTTCTTCCTTTTTTGCATTCGTTGCTAACTATTTTTGGTCCTTTTTGTCTATGAGTTTGAACGTGATTTTTAGGTTTAAGAACTGATATTGACTCATTAAACTTAGTTTTTAATAAGTTAATTAAATAAATTAATTAACTAATTACTAAAAATCCCCTCCTAGATTGACTAGAACTAGGAAAACACAATACTTGGTCAAATCCTAAAATTTTTCCTAAGAATTTCATTTTGCCCCTCTAAATTAATTAATTAAACGGCTAATATATTTAATTAAGGTATCTAGGGTAACTATTAAAGTTATCCTAAATCATTGGAACAAAAATTAACCCTTTTGGTCCATCCTAGCTTAAGTACTAGGATGTTTCTTGAGTTGTACTAGGTTAGTGTCAACCCGGTTTTGGTCCTAGGTTGTCGGGTTCACTAATGGATCCAATTCGTTTAGTTCTGGGTTTTTTAGCTATTTAGGGTAGTAGGTTAGAGTCTAAAATTTTTAGGTAGGTTAGTCCCCACATGGAGTGGTCCCTTGTGCACGTTTTCCCCCCTAACTACCCTAACCGAATTCGGTTAGGGTGGTCCTCTCTTTTGGCAGCTTCTTCACATGTCTTACACATGTGCTTGCACATGGGATGGTTGTACTTCCCTAACTAACTATTCTTTATGGTTCATTTGGGAATGTTTACTTATTTTCCCGAGGACCCTCACCATGTCCTTGGGCACTGCTTAATATACATAATCATTTTAAATGATCATGTGTTATGTGCTATAGTACTAGGCTTGACACTTGGATGCCTCATACCTTATGCATAAAATATCCACTGTGTTTTTAGCTTAGGATATTCATTGTAGGTACACTTCTTGGTCAATGAATCTTGTATTGGTTATGGCAACCCAAAAAGTATATTTCTTATTCGTATATAGAAAATTGGCTAATATCTCTTAGCCAATTTATCTATACTATGACCAATATTTCTCAATATTGGGCATTGGGGTGCCTATGTACCCCTAATAGGCTATCCAAAGGTCATACTGGCTCTTCATTAGACATATGATTTTCCGCAATGTTACATAAATACTATGAGAAACATTTCATACCATGGATTGTTCTTGGTGAAATTTCTTAACCATTTGCTGAACGATTAAAACCCATCTTTTCCTCTTCTTGAAACTTCGCCCTAAAAGACTAAGTGTTTAGGAATGTAAAAAAAAATATGAGAGTCTGATAAGACCCCTAAATTGGGTGAGAAAACATGGTCAAGCCTATTGGGGGTAAGGAAAAGACCAAAATACCCCTTCCATAATTGTTGAAATGTCTTAACTAGAGAGGTTTCACTCAAACAATCATAACTTTTTACTCGGATCTCGAAACTTAGTAAACTTTGTGGCATTTAGAAAGAGGACTCAAATTCATTCAATTTTATAGGTCATGGTTCACCTAACTCTTTTTATTCTAAAAGATATGATTGTTTGAATTTGACCCAAAACTAAAACTGGTGGAAGTTCGAGGTGTTACACTTGGACTATGCAGTTCTTGAGCTATGAGTAGTGTTATATTTGTCTTCTAGAATTACATGACCTAAATTCAAGCTAGAAGATGACGTGGGGAATAAGAATATTTAGGAAATGTCCACCAGACTAAATTGTTATATTTTAGCTATTTTTGTTTCCTAGTTTGTTTAAAACTCTATTAGTTATTGTTAAGTATTACTTCCTCAATTAGCAAATAATAACTTTATTTTAGCTATTTTTTGTTTCCTAGTTTATTTAAAACACTGTTAGTTACTTCAAGTATCAGTTCCTCAATTTCTGCAAACAGTAACATAATTTTAGCATATTTTTTAGTATTACTTTATATCATCTTAATTAAGCTGCGATGTATTCAGTCCATTTATCAATAGAAATCACTTTTCCCTTGTCTTCTTTAATTTGTTCATATTTTCCTCTGTTAAACACGAAAACTAACCATAAATCTTAACATATTTCAAGTCTGAAAATAATGTTTAAGACGAAGACAAAGTGGAATACTAAATTATTACATGATTTTAGGAGCACGAAACTTGGTTTAAGCTCATCTGCTTAAATAAAACAAATTACTTTGAACACACATATTATTCAAAAACCAAAATCAATTCCACCTTTGAGCTTCAACTCAAAAATAACCAAGAAAAGAAAAAGCTTAGAAGTTAATTTTAGGAACTACTAGGCTGAGGACAAAGTGTCCAAAATCTAGTCAAGTAAAGAAAATTCTAGCCTTTTGGGTTTCCCTTCCACCATTTAAAACAGTGGAGACTTGATAGATTTATATAGATTTCAAAATCACAGAATTTGGATCTCAAACAATTTGAGAGAATAGAAATTTAGAAATTTCTAAGGGATAAGAATTCAAGGTTTATACATTCTAGGCTATGGTTGACATACCCACTCGTGGAATGTTGTAGATGTCATCATGACTTGAGATTCCGAATCGTAATAGTGAAGACATATTTTTTCAACAAAGGAGAAGATGAATGGAGAGAAATATTAGGGCGTGGAACATATGTTTGAATGAAATATAGGTCAAGAATTTAGTTTCATTATTATTTAGTGGAAAAAAATTGATCCAAAATGGTTGAGGGAACTATTTTATAAAACTTAAACATGGTTTCAAGGGTGTAGTGATACGAATTAAAATATTTTTCAATTTATTTGTTACACAAAACATTTGATAAACACTTTTTTGTAAGTTTGAAAAATATGACCTCTCTGCTAATAAAACAAATCTTCATAATTGACGATTATTTTCTTTTTCCTACCCTCCAACACAATCAGTCATCAATCCCCACAAACTTAAACCTTACCTTCACCCTCTAGCACCCCCCATAGCTTCCATCTATATCACCCCACACCTAACGTTCCACCCTATACACTCATAGAGTTTTTCTAGAAAATATTTTCCTTCGTACCAAACACAACAAAAACTCATGTTTTTCTCTTGATGGATTATTGTCTTAATTGTTTATATGTATCTATAATCATGATAATGATACTTAAACTTCTATATATGAATTTTGTGTGACAGATGGTCTAAGTTTGAACTCTCATACATCTTCGTGGAAAATTCAGCTGCGCAAAATGGAACAACGATAAAAAGATTCATTGATACTACAGTTAATGATGGGAGAAAATAGATCCTAGATGGGTTTAGGGCACGATCATGTGTCGAAATTAAGAAAGAAGATTCTGCTGCTACAAGATCAAATGCTACTACAACCTTGGCTCATGGATTTATTAATTCACTGCAACTAGCTTGTCTTTAGCTTCCTGCAAACCCTTAGTAGTTAGCAGCTTAACTCCCTTTGATAAGTGCGTCAATCATGATTTTTTTGCCTACGTTTCACTTGAAGATTTCAAAATTTTGAGAACTAAACTCGTGTTGTGATTCATTCTCCTAGATACCGAGTTATTCATAGGTATATATATTTACATGATCTATATCTCTATTTATTTTGATACTATATATCTCTGTCTGTTCTGATAGTCTGAATATATACATGTACATGGAATGTGAGTTGGATCCAACATCCTCTTGAAACTCCATTGTAATCTTCGATCATATCTATTTCAGTTTCCTTTGTAGGAACAAGATCTGAAATCGGAACATTAACATTGGCATCTTTGATCATGACTATCTCAGTTTCTTCTGTAGGAACAAGACCTAAAAGAGGAACGTTAACATTGGAATCTTTGATATGTCTATCTTAGTTTCCTCTATAGTAACAAGATCAAATTTCAGAACGTTAACGCTTCTTAATATAAAGGCAAAATGAGATAGGCATGATCAAAGATGCCAAAGTCAATGTTCCGTTTTTAAGTCTTGTTCCTACAGAGGAAACAGAGATAGATATGATCGAAGATGTCAATGTTAATGTTCCGATTTTAAATATTGTTCTTACAGAAGAAATTGAGATAGACATGATTGAAAATGACAATGGATTTTCAGGAGGATGTTGGATCCAACTCACAGTCCATATACATGTATATATCCAGACTATCGGAACAGACAGAGATCTAGATTATAAAAAATATATATACATGTGAATAACTCGGTATCTAGGAGAATGAATAACAACGCGAAAGTAGATCTCAAAATTTTGAACATTTTCGTGAAATGTAGGCAACAAAACCATGATTGACGCACCAAAGGGAGTTAACCTCAAAATAACTAGTAAGGGTTTGGAGGAAACCAAAAGACAAGGTTGCGGATAATTAATAAAGCCATGAGTCAAGCTTGTAGTAGCATTTGATCTTGTAGTAGCAACAACTTCTTTCTCAATTGCAACACGTAATTGTGCCCTAAACCTATCTGGGATCTCCCCCATTCACTATAGTATCATTAATCTCTTTATAGTTGTTGTCTTTTGCTCAACTGAATTTTACATGAAGATGTATGAGAGATCAACCTTAGACCATTTGTCACACAAAATATATATATAGACAAGTTTAATTATCATCATCATGATTATAAATGCATATAAATTATTCAGCCAATAATCCATGAAGAAAAAAACATGAGTTTTTGTTGTGTTTCGTACGAAAGAAACTGTTTTCTAGAAAAACTCTATGTGTAGAGGGTGGAAGGTAAGGTGTGGGGTGATGGAGATGGAATCTACGTGCGTGTTAGAGGGTGAAGGTAATGTGTAGGGTAGTGGGGATCGATGGCTGGATGTGTTGGAGGGTAAGAAAAAGATATAAAATGTTAGTTCGGTAGATTTGTTTTAATAGTAGAGAAGTCATTGTCTCAATCATAAAAAAAATAATCTATCAAAAGTTTTAATTAACAAAAAAATGAAAAATATTTTCATTCGTATCAAGCGCCCATTTTACCATATTTTATCAAACTGTTGAACAATAAAAAAAATTAATACACATTAAATTCTAAGTTAGTGTGGATGAGTGAGGGTGGGTAGGTTCGCCTTTTGAGTTACTTTACTTTCTTTTTTTTATGTTTTTGTTCTTTATAAGTCATCCCTATTCCACCGCTTTTCTCTCACACAAAACATAATTAACTTCATTTTTGTATGAATATATTTTATTTGTAATATTTTCTTGCTTGGTACTTCCTTTATATTGTAGTTAACTAGATGTAATTTTATTTCGATGTGATATGGTGATAACAATTGAGACATATATATACACGGTTGTTGGAAGCTTCAAAATTAACAAGTCTAAAATTTTGTAGCTACTAGATCAGGCTTAGAGTCTCTGAATTATGAAAATAATAATTGAAATTCTCTTGAATGATGCTAACATGACTAATTTGGATTGCTTTCCTAAAAAAATTCTAAAGTATCAATCTTTAGGGATCATAAATGCCCCAACTCTTGTTCCTGTAATTGTTGATCAGGCTATCCTGAATCAAAATGATAATCAACAAATGATATGATCCTTTCAACAAACTCATCTTAGCCAACAAATCTTTCTTCCCCTTTGACCACCAACTGATGAGCAGGCATTTACTACGAACAATTGTAGTAACACCACAAGAATTAGTTGATCTTCTATTACAATTATACTTATGATTGTATAGAGACATGTAAACTTTTTACTTCGTCTTATTTATTATTTTATGAGTATATTTTACATAATAATAATGTTGATTGAACAAATCATAATATTTTTTTATTATCATTTTGATCCATCATAACTTGATTAGCAATCACATGAATGGGGTTTGAGGTGTTGATGATCTCGAAAGATTGATCATTTGCGTTTTCCCGATAAGAAACTAGAAAATTCATAAGAAAAAATTCAAGAAAGAAATTCAAATTAGTCATGTCAAATGCAAAAGTATGTCAAGAGAATTTCAATAATAATTTTAATAATTTAGAGATCAAGCCTGATCTAGAAGCTACAACACTTTTAAATTTATTATTTTTGAAACTTCTTATTATAACCATGCTTATATCCCAATTATTACCACTCATATTAGATTTATATAAAATTATATTAATAGTTGTAAAAAAACCTCAAGAAGTAAAAAAATGTGTTTTTAAATGAAAGCTAATGATGGTTTGTGTGAGAGTAGAGGGGGAGGGGATGACTTATGATGACTTGTAACATATAAAAATAAAGAAAATATTTTAGTAAATATATTGAGTAGTTAGAAAATTTTTTGGATGAAGAACATTGAACATGATTTATTTATTATATAGATGAACTCTAAGGAGACACGGGGCATCCACCCACCCCTGCTCATCCAAATTCACTTAGAACTTAATGGATATTAAGTATAGTTTTTTTTTATTTTAGAGTGAACAAAATTGACATATACAAGATAATAAAATAAAAAATAATCTCAAATTATTCTATGTGCCCTATATTTACCAAAAATATATCTTAAATAGTAAAACAGAGGCCTCTAAAAAATAAATTTTACAACTTCAATATTTTCTCATTTTTAGGTCCCTTTTGACAATTCAAGAATGTCAAAAGTGAAATTAGTAGTTACAATCAATATTATTTATGAAATATATATGTGTTTGATATATGCGTCAGAACACTAGTACATAATTATGAGGATTGGTTGACAGATGCACAAATTTTCCTACAGGTCAGTTTCCTATTAAATTTTTAGACGTCCTATTTCTCATTCAAAGAATAGGAAGAGTGATTATAATGATATAACTTTAATGATAAAGGATTGGTATCAAGTTTTGAAAGGGAAGATGTTATCTTACAATGGTAAGGATACATTAATTTGTAGTGTACTAAAAAGTATTACTTTTTATATTCTTTAGTAATTGTCCCTCCCAAATGTATAATAAAAGTATTACACAAAAATTTTGTCAGATTCTTTTGGAACATCAAACGAAACTTATAGAAGAAATGTCGGGTTGTCTCGTTGGATACTTATCTTCATAAAGAAGGAGAGATATCTTGGTTTTATATCTTCTTTTGATATTTCTTATGTTAAAAAAGTTATTGTGAAAATTTAGAATTGAAAACTCTCCATAAGTAACTTTCCGTGGAGTAATTATTGCAAAAAGAAAAGTCCTTTATTGGTATAATGAAAAGGAGGTTCATAGGTTTTGAAACACATGATACAAAATAGAGATATTCAAGAGAAGTACATTTTGTAGGAACCAAAAGGTGGTTCAGCAAACATTTTATATAAAAATTGGACCATTCTTTGTCCTTTATATCAAGAATATAACTACCTGATTACGCATAAAACAAAATAATAAAGAAGTTGATGAATGAAAAGAGATGGGAGATGGAGAGATTATTCTCTTGTGAGAAGGTGATTCATATCTCATGAATTCAATCATAAGTTTATGTTCTTACACTTCTCTTTATTGCAAAAATTTATCTAAGAATTGGCCTCACACGTTACAATTTTCGGAAGAATGATAGTCAAGTTAATGACATATGATTGTGAGATGGAATACCTCTTCTGTCGCATGGTATAATGCATCCAAGGGTAACCCTCATCCTAGTGCTACTATTTTTTGTGTCAAAAATAGTGAGAGAATTATTTTTGGAGTGAAAGAATAAAGACTTATTGATTCCGCGTATCTAATTACTAAAGTAGTAACAATTAGAGAAAGGTAGTTTTGAAGTGATAGAGGTTATATTTCCCTACTAGTGAAAATTGACTAACTTATTATGCACGATATATAGAAAAGAATATAGAAAGTGCTCTAGAATAAGACCTACTCAAATCAAAAACATAAAACTCTATATCAATGTTCATTTATCACATAGGTTGCACCATAGAGAGCTGGAAAATAGTTCATCAATCAATGACCAACCTGAAGTTTTAGTTCATATAAATTGATAAATATGTCACTAGCTAAGAGATTAAGGCGAACAATAGTAACGACTACAACTTGAGTATTTAAGTTTATTGATTTTATATTGTTTTAAGGTGCAACTATGTGATTTTCTTTGTTGTTTTATGGTTATTTATCTACTATTTACTCATTTTCCATACATCTTTACTTTATTACCAGGGTTTGTGGCATTAGTCTCTTTGAGATTCATTCTATTATGGGAGAATAATCGAGAAGGTTAATGAATTCTTAACAACTAATTATCTCTAAAATTTAAATAGTAACTTAGTTATAGATTACTATTGTTCTTGTTTCTAGAATTTATTTTTACTACTTTAACAATCAAAACTACCAAACCGTACAGACACCTACTCTAATACTTATATGAAAAACCCTGAACCCCAAACTTAAACTTCACATGAAGCATCTCCCACGTGATCACATGCAAATTAATATCTGAGTCCATCTCACATTTGAAGTAATCCAGACCACTCTAGGATCCCTAAAAAACATCCAATGCATTTACATGTAAATATGGTCTAAATATGAACCATCCCAATATTTAAATACAAACCCAGCCACTCATGGACTAACATGTCACAAATATAACAAAATAAAAGAATTCAGTTCTCCCATGAATCCCACAAACAAAACGTTATGTACTGGCATGGTGTCCGAGCAAACCATTGTTAGTACATACTCTGAGTGGTATTAGAGTCGATCATTAGTATTATATACCGTTGTGGTATCAATCCAGCCATTAGTATTTTTATAACACCAAATTGGAAAGTCAAATTGGAAACCAAAGATTTCATTTGTTTGGCAAATTCTTTAAGCCAACGAGACCCAACTATGATTCGTAAGAGAATTTATGAGTCATAGATAGCATTCGTAGGAATTGAGTTGAGATTTGGGAAAATTTGAATTTTCAAAGTTGGGTCTATGATTGAACAGGATGGGTTGTAGGATGAATTACAGGCCATACAAAGTGACTGTAGAGTTGATTCAAATATGGTGAAATTTTGGACTCAAAGTTAAGGACTAAGGGTAAGGTCTATGGACCATAAACTAGATGACGGTTTGTAGGAGTTACTCGTAGGAATTGTCCGAGATTTTAGGACCCAGTAAATGATCCGACAAATGACCAATACATGTCCTCAAAAGGTCTACAGGTTGTAGGTCAAAATCATAGGTAACTTCGGTAGTTTTTAAATTGGGGATGTTTTGGTCATTTCCTACCCACCTAACCCTAAACTATGTTGGTTTGGACCTATAACTATACTATAACCTTTTTTACTCCTACAAACTAAGCCTCATTATTTTACGAAAATCAAGACGGAATGATAATAAAAATAATATTTTCAAATCTAGGAAGAAGATATAAAAAAATAGGAAATAATTTATACTTAATGTTAGAAAAAGAAACGGCAAAATTAGAAAATAGTTTAACAGCTATGATAAGAATAACAAAAGAAAATGGAGAAATAGACAAATCAAGAGAAATTGAAAAAATAAAAATACAAGCAAAACAAGAAGTACAACATTTAGAAGAAATAAAAAATACATGAATAAGTGAATTAGAAAAAGAATTAGCTAGGTTAAAATTATTATATGAAAATAAGCAAAAATCTTATACAGAAGCACAAATAAAATGGGAAATAAATAGAAAAGAATTATTCGCATTATATAAATGTTTATTAGCATTTGAACCATATATTGTTTACAATAAATTTATTGTAAGAACAGATAATACACAAGTAAAATGGTGGATAACAAAAAAATTAGATGATTCAGTTACAACAAAAGAAATAAGGAGATTAGTATTGAATATATTAAATTTTACATTTACAATTGAAATAATTAAGACTGACAAGAACCTTGTTGCAGACTACCTATCAAGAAAAAGGAACTCAAACTGAACAAGATACAATAGAAGAAATACTCAAAGCAATTACTACACTTTCTACGAAGGTGGACAGTATGGGAAAAGAGTTACAAAATCTGAAAGCTAACAGTCAGCAGCATGACTCTAAAAATGCGGAACTACGTCGTTCGGCGGACGGTAAAAATCCCGAACTAGAAGGAGACGTTGGGAAACTCCATAAAACCCATGACAATGTTTGTTTAAATGCAGCTACAGCAAGTACATCTACAACAAAAGGAGCCAGTGGAATAAAATATACAAATTTAAATATGAACAAAATTTTGTGTCGGCTGAATATCAGCCATATGTAAAAAGTAATAATTTTTATTTTTGTCGTGTTGTGTCGGCTGTAAACAGCCAATTGTAAAAGTCATAAAGAAAATAGTGTCATAAATAAAGAAGAGGTCATTATGTAAAGTAGTAATAGTAAGTATTTTGTTTTCTTGTGTCGGTCAAATATAAAAAGGTCAAGTGTAAAGTATGTGTCGGCCATTTTTGGCCAAAAGTCTGTAAATTTTGTGTATAAATAGAGGGTTTCCCCTCATAAATAAAATCATCAATCCTTCATCTAACAATCTTCTCTCTACTCTCTACTCTCAAATCATAAATCCGCTTCCACCCCCCTCCATTGGAAAAAAAAAAGTATTTTGAATTTAAAATTTTGTGTCGGCTGAATATCAGCCATATGTAAAAAGTAATGATTTTTATTTTTGTCGTGTTGTGTCGGCTGTAAACAGTCAATTGTAAAATTCATAAAGAAAATAGTGTGTATGTCGGCCATAAATAAAGAAGAGGCCATTATGTAAAGTAGTAATAGTAAGTATTTTGTTTTCTTGTGTCGGCCAAATATAAAAAGGCCAAGTGTAAAGTATGTGTCGGCCATTTTTGGCCAAAAGTCTTTAAATTTTGTGTATAAATAGAGGGTCCCCCTCCATTGGTATCAGAGCTAGTTAATTAAATAATTATGGAAAACAAACCAACTATGTCGGAAGATCTACAAAAACAGGTATACTATTTTATACTTATGAGTAGCTAAATTAATTTATTCCTGAAAATCTCTTGTTAATTATAATTGTTTATCATGCTTGAATAATGTTATAATAACCATCTTTAGAAAGTTTGCTATAGAAATATTTTTCGAATAAGTATACACAGACTACGCCATCCTAAGGTTGAAACCGGTAGGCAAAGAAGGCCGTTTAGGGGAGTAAACAAAGTTGAGGCGCTGTTAGGGTAACTTATCAAAAAAGAAAGCTGTAGTAGTAACCAGACGAGATGATTATCAAACCATTATTTTTGCATGATAAGCAAGTATAATTTATTAAGAGGTTAGAAGGAATAAAATTTTAGTGAAAATAAAAATGATAAAAATGGAAACTTACCTATTAAACGATGATGTTGATTATAAAATATTACTACTCTACATACTAAAAAATCAGAATATCGATATGAAAAGAAAAATTTATGATAAATTATTAACATACGAGATAATGGAAATAACAACCCAAGGTTGGACTAAATTAACTATACAAAGTATACAAGATGAACTTTATTATGACATATATGATTTATATGATGATTTAGATATTGGAGACTAAATATGACTGAACATTGGCTAAGACGATATGGTAGAAATTACAGGTTAAAAAAGATTAAATATCCAAAAAAATTAAGTAAGCTTTTTAAAATATTATATAAAAGGATATGACAAATAAAAATAAAAATACTAAAATAAAAAGAACTAAGATAGATAAAAAGGTAAGAAAAATATGGAAAAAATTAAGATCTTTATATACAGGATATGAACTATCACAACTAGTCAAAATAGATAATGATAAAAAAGATCAATTGATAAACATAATTTCAAAAACAGAATATAAATATGTCTGCTATTTGAAAAAACAGTATGAACAGAGAAATCTATAAACAACAATTAATAGAAGAAATAATGGAAAAAATGGCTGAAAAAGAACAAGAATTACAACATAGAAAAAGAAGATTAAAAGAAAACATATTAGCAGGAGTATGTAATAAATCACTACTAGTACAAAGAAAAGATATATCCATATTAAAATTAGAATTAGATTGTCTTGAATATGAGTTACAACATAATATAATACATAGATTATAATGAATAAAGAAGAATTTGCAGTAGACGAAAAAACATACGAAAATCAAGACGGAATGATAATAAAAATAATATTTTCAAATCTAGGAAGAAGATATAAAAAAATAGGAAATAATTTATACTTAATGTTAGAAAAAGAAACGGCAAAACTAGAAGATAGTTTAACAGCTATGATAAGAATAACAAAAGAAAATGAAGAAATAGACAAATCAAGAGAAATTGAAAAAATAAAAATACAAGCAAAACAAGAAGTACAACATTTAGAAGAAATAAAAAATACAAGAATAAGTGAATTAGAAAAAGAATTAGCTAGGTTAAAATTATTATATGAAAATAAGCAAAAACAAAAGGAAAAAGATAAAGAGCTTGAATTAACTAATGAAATAAAAGAAATGGAACAAAAATTAAATGAAGATATTGAGGTAAATGAAGTAAATGAAATAGATGAAAATGAAAATGACCAAAAATCAGAAATAAGTGACATAAGTGAGACATATACAGAAATCTTAGAACAGACAAACAAACTAAAAAAATTAGAAATAAACACAGGAGATATGAATAGACCCAGTACGTCAAGAGTCAAAACCCCAGATAATAGTCCCAGAAATAGCCCTAGAAGTAGTCCTAGGTGGACACCACCAACTTATTATACAGAAAGTTATCAACAATCAGATAGAAATAATGCAATATGGAACAGTAGATTAAATAAAAATTGGATACCGAAACCAATAAATGAACAATATAATTTTTTAGATTTAGATTGTGTCACAGATATAAATAAAGCAATATTACTATGGACAGGAAATATATCTAAACAGTTAATAGATAATAAAATAGAAACAACAAAAACACCGAGATACATAGAAAGAACATTCATAGGAACAGCAAAATTATGGATAGAAAATCTACCCCCAGAAAGTTTAGAAGTACTTAGGAATGATAAGAAAATGGATGGATCCCCATCAGCAACAAATATAGATATACTAGACAAATATGAATCAGCAATAAAAAATGAATTTGGAGGTATGACCACGGATATAAGAGAACAAAATAAAGAAAAAATAATAAATAGACAACTTATGACAAAATTGGCTATATGTAAAATGTGTTATATAGAAGAATATACTTGTGCATTTAAAGAATATTATTACAAAGCTAAATACAATTTAGACGAAGCAAAAGAAATAAGAAAACAATATTTTACGAAATTACCAGAACCATTTAGTACGAAAATAATAAAGGATTGGGATAATGAAGGAATGGTAGATACTTTAGGAGCTAGAATAAAATTTCTATCTCAATGGTTTACACAATTATGTGAAAACCAAAAAGAAAAATTAAAAATGGAAAAAGTACTAAATAAAAATTTATCATGTTGTAAAAATAAAATGGCACCACAGTTTGGATGTACAAATAAAAAACAAAAATCCAGAAGATATAAAAATTATAGAAAAAATAAAACTAAGTATAAATATAAACAACCAAGACGAAGATATTATGTAAAAAACTATAAAATGAAAAGACCATATAGACCAAAAAGAAAAATATCTCAATGTACATGTTATAATTGCGGAAAGATAGGACACATAGCTAAGGACTGTAAATTACCTAAAAATCCAAAAAGAAAACAAATTGCAGAAATAGTTATAGATGATGACGAATATATGCAAATAGAATACATAGACTATGAATTAAGTGAAAACGATAGTATATATGAAGTATCAGATATAGAAACTGAAAATGGAGAAGAAAATCTAGATAATGAAGTAGAAAAAGAAGAAATATAATGTCTGAAAACGAAATAATATCAAAAGAGAACTATGAAGATGAAGAATCATCACACCAAAAATTATATTTGATAATACACTTTTTGAACAAATAAAAGGAAAAGAATTAGATTTGAGTGTTGAAAAAATACTTGCCATACCTATACTAAAAACTTTTTCAAAAGACAGAAAGAAGAATACTATGTGGTTAGTCAAAAAGAACACATCATAGACGGAAAATATACAAGTGGAAAAGCATATATACCCATAATAAACAAACGAATAATAAATAAAGAAATACAAAACATAAAAAATAAAGGAGCTATAAAATATGTACATTTAGGAGGAACGAAAATACTAATAAAAGTTTGTTTCAGAGAAGGAATAGATACGCCCATTGAAATATATTTAGCAGATGATAGAATAAAATATCCTATAGAAAAAAGCGTAATAAGTGCAGTTAAAGGAAATTTAATATACCAAAAATTTAAATTTATAATAAGTGCTAATTATACAGTAGCATTAACAGATACGAATATAGATAAATCATTAGTATTATATTGGAAAATGTCAGGAATAGAGTTAGCACCAGGAAGTAAGGTATTCACAGCAAGATGTAAAAATCTTTATATATTAACAACAAAACATAAAATAACAGCAAAAAATAAAATTGATAAAATAAAAATAGAAAATCCTTTTGAAAGAATAATTACGGTAATAGATAATAATGACTATAGTTATAAAGAAATGGATACATAAGAAGAATTGGAGATAGTAAAAGAAAGATTAAGTACCTCAAGTACACCAAATACAAACTCATTAAATATGATGACTAGAGCTTCCTCATCAAGAATGAGTTCATCTAAAAGAAAATATGAAATATCACAAGATTTAGAAGAAATGACAAAATATCCTTATTTTATAACAGGAATAATAGACCAAAGAAAATATAAAATCTTAATAAACACAGGACAAGAAGAAAATCATATAACAAGAGAACTAGTATTAGAAGAAGAGATTATGAAAACAGGACATATATGCCCTGGATTACCTAGTGAAATAGTAAATACAAATGAAGAAACAATAGAAAAAGAAATAATTATAGGAGGAATTCCATTAAAAATACAATTTAAGATATATGAAGGAAATCATAATATCACATTAGGAATAAAATGGTTAGAAAAAGTTAAACCATACAGCATAGAAAATGAACAACTAACAATAACTTGCCAAAATAAGAAAATAATTATAAAAAGAACCAAAAATGATTAATGAAAATATTTATACTTGCAAAAATTATTGTAGAAGGATATCACAACAGATATTATACACCTATGATAGATACAGGAGCAGAAGCTAATATATGTAAATATAATTGCTTACCAGAAGATAAATGGGAAAAATTAAAAACCCCTATGGTAGTAACAGGATTTAACAATGAAGGAAGTATGATTAAATATAAAGCAAAAAATATAAAAATACAAATATGGGATAAGATACTAACAATAGAAGAAATGTATAATTTCGAATTTACCACAAAAGATATGTTATTAGGAATGCCATTTTTAGATAAATTTTACCCACACATAATAACAAAAACACACTGGTGGCTTACTACACCATGTGGCCATAAAATTGGAGCAAAAAGAGTAAAAAATAAACAACGAAAACCTATAGAATGGATTAAAGGAAGTGAGAAAATAAATCAGGAAATGAAAAATATAGATGAAAAACAAATATCACAATTAGAAATTATTGTATTTACAATAGACAAAGTTAAAATAATTAATGAACAGCTAGAACAACTATATAATGAAGACCCATTACAAGGATGGGAAAAACATAAAACAAAAGTAAAAATTGAACTAATAGATGAAAATAGCATAATAACACAAAAACCATTAAAATATAACTTTGATGATTTACAAGAATTTAAAATACATATAAATGAATTATTAGAAAAAAATTACATACAAGAAAGTAATAGTAAACATACAAGCCCAGCATTTATAGTAATAAAACACAGTGAACAAAAAAGAGGTAAAAGTAGAATGGTTATATATTACAGAAATTTAAATGCTAAAACTAAAACATATAACTACCCAATACCTAATAAAATACTTAAAATAAGACAAATACAAGGATATAATTATTTTAGTAAATTTGACTGTAAATCAGGATTTTACCACCTAAAACTAGAAGAAGAATCTAAACAATTAACAGCATTCACAGTACCACAAGGATTCTATGAATGGAATGTTTTACCTTTTGGATATAAAAATGCACCAGGTAGATTCCAACAATTTATGGATAACTATTTTAACCAGCTAGAAAACTGTATCGTATATATAGATGACATATTGTTATATTCTAGAACACAAGATGAACATATAAGATTATTGGAAAAATTTATACATATAGTAAAAAATATAGGTATAAGTTTAAGTAAAAGTAAAGCAGAAATTATGAAATCACAAATAGAATTTCTAGGAATACAAATAGATAAAAATGGAATAAAAATGCAAACTCATATAGTACAAAAAATAATTACTATTGATGAAAATATAGATACAAAAAAGAAATTACAATCCTTTCTAGGATTAGTAAATCAGGTAAGGGAATACATACCAAAATTAGCAGAACATCTAAAACCATTACATAAAAAACTTAAAAAAGATGTAGAATATTATTTTGATAATAAAGATAAAGAACATATAAGAAATATTAAGAAATTATGTAAAAAATTACCAAAACTATATTTTCCCGATGAAAATAAAACATTTACTTACATTGTTGAAACAGATTCGAGTGATCATAGTTACGGAGGAGTTTTAAAATACAAATATGAAAAAGAAAAAATAGAACATCATTGTAGATATTATTCAGGATCTTATACAGAAGCACAAATAAAATGGGAAATAAATAGAAAAGAATTATTCGCATTATATAAATGTTTATTAGCATTTGAACCATATATTGTTTACAATAAATTTATTGTAAGAACAAATAATACACAAGTAAAATGGTGGATAACAAAAAAATTAGATGATTCAGTTACAACAAAAGAAATAAGGAGATTAGTATTGAATATATTAAATTTTACATTTACAATTGAAATAATTAAGACTGACAAGAACCTTGTTGCAGACTACCTATCAAGAAAAAGGAACTCAAACTGAACAAGATACAATAGAAGAAATACTCAAAGAAATTACTACACTTTCTACGAAGGTGGACAGTATGGGAAAAGAGTTACAAAATCTGAAAGCTAACAGTCAGCAGCATGACTCTAAAAATGTGGAACTACGTCGTTCGACGGACGGTAAAAAGCCTGAACTAGAAGGAGACGTTGGGAAACTATAAAACCCATGACAATGTTTGTTTAAATGCAGCTACAGCAAGTACATCTACAACAAAAGGAGCCAGTGGAATAAAATATACAAATTTAAATATGAACAAAATCTTCGATAAACCATTTATTCCAAAGAACCAAAAAGACTCATTATTTATACCACCACAAATACATACTTACTCAGAAAGTCTGAACCAAGATAAAAAAGCCTACAACCACATAACCCGCTCATATATTGAAAACCTTTATAAAATCCAAAATTATTTAAACTCAACACCTAGATCTCCAACTACCAAAGACCCTAGTACTGATTTTATAACCCAAAAGCTACAAGGATATAATAAGTTAATAGCACAACCAGGCACCAATGCAAATCTAGTAAAAATATGTTATAGTTATGGATTACTTAATACAGTTTATACCCAAACAGGAGATGAAATATCTACCATACCAGAGCTATACAAAGCCTTTATGAACTACAAAAGAATTACTAAAGGAACATTGTTTTATATAAAGTTTTATTCAGCACCAGCAGAGATATTATTTGATGAGATAAAACCAATTATACAAGTTATAAAAATTGGTTTGACCAGAGATATGATAATTCCAGAAGATATCGGAATACAACAAGAAATACAAAAGATTGAGATACCAGAATTCTACGCCAACAAAAGAATTATAGGAATAGCAACTATCCTAAATGAACTAACTAACAATTATTTAAACGGAAATTCAGTATGGAGATATTATGTACGAGAGCAAGTTATGATATATTCAAATTCTAAAGAAATCAGAGAACAAGATATGGAAGAGATACGCCAATGGATACTTAGTCTACTCAAGCCAGAGCAAAAACCAACAACAAAAGCATTAAGGAAAGGGTTTATTTCAGAAGAATTATTGACGAGATATTGCAAAATTATTGGACAAAAATACCCCGACCATATATGTTCAAAATGTCAAGGAGAAGATAATGTCATACCAGACGTTCAAATCGAATAAAAAAAAGTATTTTGAATTTAAAATTTTGTGTCGGCTGAATATCAGCCATATGTAAAAAGTAATAATTTTTATTTTTGTCGTGTTGTGTCGGCTGTAAACAGCCAATTGTAAAAGTCATAAAGAAAATAGTGTGTATGTCGGCCATAAATAAAGAAGAGGCCATTATGTAAAGTAGTAATAGTAAGTATTTTGTTTTCTTGTGTCGGCCAAATATAAAAAGGCCAAGTGTAAAGTATGTGTCGGCCATTTTTGGCCAAAAGTCTGTAAATTTGGTGTATAAATAAAGGGTTTCCCCTCATAAATAAAATCATCAATCCTTCATCTAACAATCTTCTCTCTACTCTCTACTCTCAAATCATAAATCCTCTTTCACCCCCCTCCATTGGGTAAAATTTATCTAAAAATGGCATTCCTAATAACATATCTTTCGTGGTAAATTCGAAATTATACATTTCTTCTATTGTTAGTATCTTATCCCATATTTGTATTTTTATATTTTTTGCTTTATATTTAATCATACTTCCTTCATTGTTAAATCTCATTACTACCATAGGTGTTTTTAATTTTTCCCATTTATCTTCTGGTAAGCAATTATATTTACATATATTCGCTTCTGCTCCTGTATCTATCATAGGTGTATAATATCTGTTGTGATATCCTTCTACAATAATTTTTGCAAGTATAAATATTTTCATTAATCATTTTTCCATATTTTTCTTACCTTTTTATCTATCTTAGTTCTTTTTATTTTAGTATTTTTATTTTTATTTGTCATATCCTTTTATATAATATTTTAAAAAGCTTACTTAATTTTTTTGGATATTTAATCTTTTTTAACCTGTAATTTCTACCATATCGCCTTAGCCAATATCTAAATCATCATATAAATCATATATGTCATAATAAAGTTCATCTTGTATACTTTGTATAGTTAACTTAGTCCAACCTTGGGTTGTTATTTCCATTATCTCGTATGTTAATAATTTATCATAAATTTTTCTTTTCATATCGATATTCAGATTTTTTAGTATGTAGAGTAGTAATATCTTATAATCAACATCATCGTTTAATAGGTAAGTTTCCATTTTTATCATTTTTATTTTCACTAAAATTTTATTCCTTCCGACCTCTTAATAAATTATACTTGCTTATTATGCAAAAATAATGGTTTAATAATCATCTCGTCTGGTCACTACTACAGCTTTCTTTTTTGATAAGTTACCCTAACAGCGCCTCAACTTTGTTTACTCCCCTAAACGGCCTTCTTTGCCTACCGGTTTTAACCTTAGGATGGCATAGTCTGGGTATACTTATTCGAAAATAAGAAAACAATATTTTACAAAATTACCAGAACCATTTAGTACGAAAATAATAAAGGATTGGGATAATGAAGGAATGGTAGATACTTTAGGAGCTAGAATAAAATTTCTATCTCAATGGTTTACACAATTATGTGAAAACCAAAAAGAAAAATTAAAAATGGAAGAAGTACTAAATAAAAATTTATCATGTTGTAAAAATAAAATGGCACCACAGTTTGGATCTACAAATAAAAAACAAAAATCCAGAAGATATAAAAATTATAGAAAAAATAAAACTAAGTATAAATATAAACAACCAAGACGAAGATATTATGTAAAAAACTATAAAATGAAAAGACCATGTAAGCTTTTTAAAATATTATATAAAAGGATATGACAAATAAAAATAAAAATACTAAAATAAAAAGAACTAAGATAGATAAAAAGGTAAGAAAAATATGGAAAAAATTAAGATCTTTATATACAGGATATGAACTATCACAACTAGTCAAAACAGATAATGATAAAAAAGATCAATTGATAAACATAATTTCAAAAACAGAATATAAATATGTTTGCTATTTGAAAAAACAGTATGAACAGAGAAATCTATAAACTACAATTAATAGAAGAAATAACTAGGGTTTCAAAGGATAAAAGGACTTAATATCCATTTCTTTTTGGTCTTTAATTATGAAGGTTGTGCGAATTCACCAACAGATTCCTTTCATCCCCCCGGGAACCACAAAAACTACAATCTTCTTTTAAGTTTAACCCTTTTCAATAGTGATTTATGTCAATCTTCATGGATTCTTTTTTTTATGATTCAATCGATGTTATTTTGTCTTATTCGGCATGATTTAACCTAACTACATGAATTATAATTGATTTCATACATATCATTGCTTTATGCTTTGAATATTACCTAAGAACTATGAACAATGATCATGAATTGATATGAGATTTAGTGTATGTTTTATGAAAGGATGAAATAATGATTTAAGGATGATTTTAAGTTAATTATCAATGATTTATGAAATATTTTATCACAATGCGATAGTAAATCATTGTTTTTGATGCTTAAGAAGGTAGGCGTTTAAATGAATATAGTTAGGAAATTATGGTTTTGAGAGGAGCTACTCTAATACAACTTCATTATTTTAATTGGGATTGCGATTATTGCATTTCCCAATGTTATGCTTTGATAACTGATTTTATCTAATTCCATTGGGATTTAACTTAGCAGTAAGAGTAATTTGAGGTGGACACTCAAATTGGGTAGTCTCTGGTAGCAGTCACTGGTCTCAAACTACATGCCCCTTAAGGATTGTCCTTAATGACCTAGCTAGTGTATCCTCATGCTCTTAAGGATATGATACTTGTTCTACCTTAGCAAGTAGACTCTCTCTTTTTTCAATGTGGGAGTTACATCAGATTTCTTATTATCGGTTAAAGTTAATATCCCACGAAAGAACTGTGATTTCCCTTAAAGATTTATATTATTTCCTTGTACTAATGCATTGGCCTTGTATCATGTTATTTTATGATCATGATTTTCCTGAGGTTTTACATGTTCTACCTTGTTATGCATTGAATGTTTTAAGCCTATTATGATATCATGTCTAAGTTTATGCATATTTTCCTCATACTTAGTACATTATGTGTACTAATGCATACTTGTGACTACATTGTCTCATAATGTAGGGGCCGATACTCCTTCTCCCACTTGTGGCTAGTAGTTTTCTTTCCGGTGAAGATTAGTTATTCGTCATATTTCAAGGGCTATGCTACATTTTTTTATGTATTTAGTTTTTGGAATTTATACGTAATGTATGAGTTATGACTCAACCACTCTTATAATGTTCAGAATGACATTTCAAGACATAGTTATGATTCTACATTTTGGTTTAAACTCTCTTTCAAGATATGAGACGTCTTACTTAAACTCTAACATTGTATATTATTTGTTTTGGATGTATGTCAAGTGGATTGTGTAGGGTCTCTCAAGGTCTTATATGTTATATCATGTCTCGGGTATACTTTGAATAGTGAAAATTTAATATCGGCATGGTACCCAGTCAACCAGCAATCACAAACAACATGCATAATCAAAATTACAGTGAACAACCACACTCAAAGCGACAAGTAAATTAGACAAGTTTGTTGTATGAGATTATCAACAAGAAATGAATTCACATTCATCATTTATTTCCTAAACTTGAACTACAAGCGCATTTCACATGAATAGTCAACATGAACACACAAATATATATATATATATATATATATATATATATACACCTATATATCAATAGCCCAATACTAGACCCATTATAGTACAAATTTTGTTACTTAGAAAAATACCTTTATACTTCCATGATTAGTACTCTCCTCGTTTATTCAGTTCCCCTTTATTACCAAAAGTCCTAGAAATGACTATAACTAGAAATTTATTAATACTTAACCTTACGATTGTCACCAAACCACCCCAAAAAGAAAAATCAAGGTTTACAGACAAGAACTAGAAAACCCAATGCTTAGTCATTATATTTCATCACCTTAATAGCCATAACTACAACCTTTAGCCAACCAGACTCCATGCTTGAAAGACTGCATGAAATCTCATGTCAAATCAACAAGAATATTATGGAATAGAATATAGGTCTAAATATTCAGTTAGGAAAACATAGACTACTTAGGACGCCAAGCAAAAAACTTTGTCTACTTTTGTGAAGTTTTTTGCTTGTTCTTCACATAAAATAATAATAAAATACAAATTCAATCACAAATGACCTAAATATTTCCAAATTATATCATAATCCCAAACGCTAGGCCAACCTCATGATTTTCCCACCTAATCTAGGTCTTTCCCACTATTAATTCACGTAGGATTACCAACATCATGGTTACACTAGTGCCTTATGGTAAATAAAATCAAATATTACCTCTTTTAAGAACAAACCAAGGTGTTACACCCTAAAATCTTCAAAAATTCACCCTTAGGATGAATTCACCCCACCCCCCACCCCCCACCCCGGGCCACAAATATCTTCTTTAACGCCTAGAAATGGTTAATATAAAACTAAAGGATCAGATTGCTTAAGTTTATGAAAATTTATCATGAAAAACTATTAAATTTGCCTTAGATTTCCCTTTTTTCTTCTCTGAACATTCTTGGGTAAACCTAGGCAATTTTAGGGGTTTTCCTACATTTACACTTACCCCACTATAGCATCCTAGACCGACTATTTTTTTTACTCACAACAACACGACGGATCGTTACAATAAATACTAATTTACTCATTAATCATCCCATAGTGATCACACAAGAAACAACTAGGTTAAGTCAAGAAGAGAATAGTACATGCCTACTCAAACATATGAAGATGTTTGTCCCGCATGTCCTCCTTGATTTCCCAAGTCGCTTACTCAACCATAGGATGCTTCTAAAAAACCTTTACCAATCTAATTTCTTCTATTCTCAACTTTTGGACATCATAATGACAACTAAGTCTTCTTCATATTACGGATCCTTGTATAGCACTATTAAGTATCACTTGATAATTTACTTTCCATCCCTGTCGTACCTCTTCTGCATGGATGCATAGAACATTGAATGGAATATCAATAACTTGGTCAGGAAGATAACCTATACACTAATGGCCGTAAATTGTATAGAACCTTAAATAGCACAATATGTCGACGGCTAGGCTTACCCTTTCTACAGAACCTCATCACGCCTTCCATTGGTCGCACCTTCAATAAAACTAGTTCACCAACCTAAAATGTTATATCCCATATATTGCAATCTACATACTCTATGTTTCTACTTTGGGCTGCCAAGAGCTCGGTTTAGATACTTCTCACCTTTTCATTAGCTTCCTTTACCAAGTCAATGCATAGTGGCTTCACATCACATGCTTCAAACAACCTAATGAGAAATATATATCCCCTCGCAAAAAGAGCCTCAAAGGATGTCGTACTTATATTGAAGTGATAAGTATTGTTGTATGAGAACTTGCACAATGGTAAGTAGTGATCTCAATGGTCCAAATCGAATCATACTTCTCCAAAGCCTTAGGAAGACCCACCATAAAGTCCATGTCTATCATTTTACGCTTTCATTCAATAATAGGATTTCCTTGATGAAAACTATGTAAGCCTCTAGTCCTATATTCCACCAACGGACAATTTTGAAACTTAGACACTCACTCCACTATGTCCCTCTTCAATCCAGAACAACGTAGCTTTGCCTCGAATTCTAATACATCTTAATTGGACCTGGATAAATCAAAAACATTGAATCATGAGATTCTACCAACATATTTTGAATTGAGTCATCGACCTGAGTACACAAACCCACCAACTAAGAATAACAACCCATACGCATCAAGGGTGGAATCTCGAGCCTATCTAGACACCACAATGTTTCAGACGCATTTTTATGTTGTTTAACATATATGAACTGAAACTAGAGATTGAAATTGTAGAAAATGGAATGCCAAAATAGGGGAAACCGAGTCTACTTCACCATGTCCTCTATAGAGACTAACACACCAATATCACGACTACTGCCATAGGAATAAAACTTCCACTGTAGTAACCCAGTCGCTCTATAGTAGCATTGGCGAGTTCAGCCTAGAAATTTTCTAAAACAAGAAATGTTTTTCAGTCCCTTATCCCTACCAACTCTTGAAAAGCATAACCATTAATAATATAATCCCAAGATTGATTCAAGACATAGTTGTCCCAGATATTTGCATCATAGATATAATACAAACCTCGAGATCATAGCAACACATGACTAGGCACCTAACACCACTTTCTCATAAAATTAATTATCACTAGCACTAGAAATTAGTGCATAAAATCTTTTTCTCACTATCATACCAGAAAATCCTCTTCCCCATGGTTCCCAACTAATACCGACTATTCCAAAATCAGAGTTTCCCTACTGTCACAATTTATCGTTTTACCTTATCATCTATACAAATGGTAAGTATTTGCCAGTTTAACATGACACTTCCAAACTTAACATCCCACATGATCACACATAAATCCATATTTGAGTCCAACTGACCTTTCAAGTAACCTGGACTACTCAAGGGATCATAAAACATCATATGTAGTTTTGGACATGAAAATATGATCTGCGTAAGAACCATCCAAACATTTAAACACTAACCAATCCATTCATGGACCAACGCATGACAAATATAACACTATAAACAAGCCAAGTTCTCTCATTAGACCTATACACAAACTGTTAGTATATCGGCATGGTATGTAAGTCAACCATTTTTAGTACATGCCAGGTATGGTATTTTGAGCCAACTATTAGTATTTTTTATTTTTCTGATACCCAAGCCAACCATTAATATTATATACTGGCGTGGTACCCAAACAACATGCATAATAACAAATAACTTGCACAATCAAAATGACAATGTACAACTACACTTGAAACCGTAAGTGAATTAAACAGGTTAATTGCATAAGATTATCAACATGAAATCATTTCATATTTACCCTTTATTTCCTAAACATGCATTACACACACATTTCACTTGGAACAGTCAACATGAACTCACAAATGCATATATACTACTATATATCAGTAGCGCAATACTAGACACCATTATTATTGCTACATATTTACTAATATGAAAATACCTCCCTAGTCTTATCAATTAATACTCTTTCCATTCACTCAGTTCACCTTGATTACAACAAGACCCAAAATGGCTATAATTCAACAATTACATAACACTTAACCTTACAATCACCACCAGACAACCCAAAAATAGAATATTTAATGTTAGAAACCAAGAACTAGAAAACCCAACCCTTATAAATTATCTTTCCCCACCTTAACAATAATAACAATAACCTTTAGCCTTCCACCTCCATGCCCAAAGACCTATGCATGAAACATCTCATCTATCTACAAGAATATTATAAAATAGAATGCAAGACTAACAATTAAATTAAGAAAAATGAGCCTACCTAAACACCACGCAGCTACTACAGAAGTCAGATCACGAACTTTGACTCATTTTGTGATGTTCTTGGTCTAAAATAATAATACAATACCAAATTAATCACAAATGGCCTAAATATTTCTATAGTATATCATAATCGAAACTTTAGGCTAACCACATGATTTCCCCACTATTAATTTGTCATTTATTACCAATCTTAATTACACTAACCCATTATGATAAATAAAATCAAGAATTGCCTCTTTTAAGAATAGCTGAAGGTCTTACACCCTAACATAAACCTGGATTTTCTTCATCTTATAATAAATTACAATCCTTCCAAACACAAATATTTTTTTCTAAGTCCTAATAATCGAACTACAAAATTAGGGAATCATATTGCTGACCATTAAAAATATTCTCATGAAAACCAACTAAAAATTTCCCTATGTCACCCTTTTTCTTCTCCAAAAACGTTCTTGGGTGACTATGGATGATTTTAGGGGTTCTCTACATTTACCATGTCTTATTGAGATATAACAATCCAATCATAACCTCGATCCCGATATAATGGCCCAAATCAATTATTGTTTTCTTTTTTACCCATAACGATATGACAGATCATTACAGTTAGTTGTTTGAAGCTTTTCGATCTAGAGTAAGCTATAAAAAAGTCCAATTTCTTACATCTGATTTGGTGTTTGTTGGAATAAGAATGTGTGATGTAAAGATATAAGTACAGATCTATAATTTTATTTAGATTTCATAAAATCTCAACATTTTTTCATGAACAACAGTTAAGGTAAACTGATATGATACAACAATAGAGATACGGGAGTTATAAATACCCGATTAAACAAACAATGAGGTTTTAAGATCTTGATGGTTGTAGATCTAGATTTCCTCAAACCATCTCTTGTAAAAAATGATGAATTAGACTTTTAAGGATTTAAACATAGATGGTGACATTGATCAGTCTTGTGAGATACAACCTATTAAAGGATAGATCCAAGAAAGGAAAACTAGTTATTGGTGATAAAATTACCTGGAGGAGTTAATTTGACATGCTGAACAAGCATCAGTTTCTCTTCAACAACTGTAGAGGCTAAGATTTATTGGTTTGGTTTGATGGCATCATCGTGGAAGACTCAAACTCTCTGTAATATCTAACATCTTCTTTGATGCTTTGATTGTCAGAGTTTTCACTAGAAGCATCTAGTGTCTCTCTGACTTCAATTTTAGGTTTGTGTTTCTTGTTTTGCTTCTCTATTTTATTTTATTGTGTTTTACTTTTTATTGTCTCATTTTTTTGGGCTTTGGCTTTTGGGTCGATCCTTTATATAGTTGTTTATTTTTCTAATCAAATTCTGACTCAATGAGTATTTCAATAACAAAAAAGAGGTGAAGCATATCTCGTAGGAAGTTATCACAAACTTTAATGGAGTATTAGTTAATTTTCATGGGCCCAACTTTGTCATCCCACTTAGGAATAAAGTTAAAATTAAAGCATAAGTGAGCTAGCCTAAGGTGAAAAGACCTAGAGTCTTGGAGCGATTTGTGGAAGACTCTAGAATAATCAAGAAGAATTCTTAGGAGGCTTTAGATTTTATAGGCTTGTAGAGAATTCTAGAAAAGGGACTAGATTGTAAATATATAAGTACTCATATAGTAATTTTTATTTATACTTTAGCCATTGGGAGAGTAATATAAATAAAAGGTCTCTTATTTGAAATTCAACCAATATAGTGTAAAGCATTCTCCAAGCAATGCAAAAGGCCTTATTAAAACTCTCTTGTGTCTTTATTCATTCTCTTAGTGATCTATGTTTTGAAAGACTTACTTGAGCTTATAAGATCGTAAAAGAATCATGAGTAAGTTGTCAAGCATTGAATGGTGCATTAGTTGAAGTTTTAGTATTTGACAAAGTGGTATCAGAGCCAGGTTTGTAGTAAGGGAATGACTAATGAGACGCACATCAACGCCGTTAGCACCACCAATGTAAGGCGGGATGGTGGAAAGAATCACTAAAAGGAAAGGAAGCACCTTAAAAGTAATGAGTAATTTTTTCTTGACTCTACACCAAGAGAAACTCTAGCATCTCACCACTTTTGACCATGGAAGCAAGTGATGAGGAACGTGGTGAGGATCCCGATGACGTCACGCCCGTAGTAGAGTGGATCATGAGGGTTGACACGGCGAGACGTGTTGTGTGAATTTTAGGTGAGTGCTTGAACAAGGTCAATGGCAAGTTTAAGACTCTTATTGACTTCACCCTTTAAGAGAATGACAACATTCAGAAAGAGTTGGAGGCGCGTAAGCATGCAGAGTATAAATGAAGAAAATCATCACTTCATTACAGTTTCGACTCAGGGAGGCATTAAGAATGATTGAAACATTGAAGGTTGACATGGAAGCACCTAACGGAGGAATGCAATCTAGAGGATCTGCGATACCCAAAGGAGATTGGGAGGCCAAACTCGAGGCTTCCAAACCACCAATGTTTTAAGGCATTCGTAACGCGCAAGAGGTGGAAAATTTCCTATAGAATTCAAATTAATTTAAGTCCAAGGGTGAAGAGTAATGAGCAAATATCAACACTACGGTATTGTACCTCTCGGGGATGGACATGTCGTGGTAGAGGCGAAAGGATTCGAAAATAGGGAAGGGATTTGCATCATCAACACATGGGATAAAAACCTAGTGGAGTTCAATAAGGCTTTATTTTCTAACAATGTTATCTATGAGGTGAAGCGTAAGTTTAGGGATCTGAAGAAGGTTGGCAATATACATGCATCCATGAAAGAGTTCACCACCCACTAACTCTAGATTCTCAACCTCACATATGAAGATATGTTCTGCAAAATTGGGCCAGGATGGGTTTGGAATGCTGACATGTCAGGATTATTAAATAAGGTACCATGCATGCAAAAGTTTTGACAAAAGTTAGGCATGACAAGCACGAATGACCTAGAAGAGAAAAGATGATAGGTAGTCATGATCAAGGTGGGGGATCTCGTTTGAAAATCAAGGAACAACAGCCACATTCCATGAATCATGACACATATAAGTCTGATGTCAATAAGTGTGGACATTAGAGGGATACGAAGGAGAAGGCAGATGCTACAAAGAGAAATAGTTTATACATATGTGGTGGATCGCATGGCTATAAAAGATGTTCTGAATTGAAGAACATTGGTGCCATAAATACAAGGTAAAAGATAGACAAGAATCAGGGCAAGGTTTAGATACAACGTAGTTGAACTTGATTAGACTATATGAAGTTACCATAAAGCAATCAGAGAGGACAAAAAGATATGATGCATGATATGTAGACATCGTGATCAATAGACGACCCGCTTGTGGTATGATCAACAGGTGTGGAGGCCAACATCATGACCCAGACCGCAACAAAAAAGTCGGGATTGAGTTACAGTCAAAGTAACACATACCTCAAGACATTCAACGCACCATTTCCGTGTATGGACTCGCTCATCGAGTAAGCATCACACAAGGTAAGTGAAGAGGTAAACCAATTTTAGAATCGCTCGTTAAGATATCTTTGATATCATTCTTGGGCATGAGTTTTTCCATAAGTATCACAAAATGATAAATCCTTACCTCCAACGACTCTTGGACATGGGGAAATAAGACTCACTTATGGAGCCTCGGGTTAAGGTATCAAAGATAGAAGGAAAAGCTCAATTATTATCAATTCAGCTCATAACAGGCCTCAAAAAGAAGAAGTCGATGTTTATGGCCACCATTACGGTGTGAATAAGGAAAATAGTTCTAAGGGGACTTCGCCACCATGTATAAAGAAATTTATTGAAGAGAACAAAAATGTGATTGGGTTACATGAGGGCTCAAACGATTCAATGGATTAATTGTCTCGCATGAAAGAAGACAAGACTCAATGGTCCATGCAGCAGCAATGCGTCACGATCTTGGAAGCATTAGGTGGGGAGAGTTTCATGACTTGCCATTTTTTCATCCACTTAGGCATAAAATTAAAGCATAATTGATCTATCTTAATGGAGAGGATCTAGTCTTGGAGAGGTTTGTAGAAGACTCTAGAATATCCAAGAAGAATTCTTTGAAGGCTTTAGAATTCTTCAGGCTTATAGAGAATTCTAGAAAATAGATAGATTGTAAATATGTAGGGACTTGTATAGTAATTTTTATTTACACTTTATTTCCTAATACAGTAGTTTAATTAGAAGGTATATCATTTGAATCTCAACCAAGCAAGTGTCAAGCATTTTCCAAGCAATACAAAAAGTCTTCTTACAAATTCTTTTGTGACTTTTTTTCAATCCCTTAGAAATCTATTTGAGCTTATTAAAGTTACTAATACTTATGGATTATAACTTTTATTAGACCATTGAAATTTTTAAAGTCTAAAATTTTTGAAATAATATGTTAAAAGATAAAAACCATAACAAAGTATAAGATCATTAGAAATTATATCAAAGTAAATACTTTTATGTTCTCCCTTCATTCACTTTTACTTGTCACTTATTCTTAAAATAAATTTTCATTTTTACTTGTCACTTTTGACATATCAAAACAAGACAATTTTTTTTTCATCTTTTACACTCAGCATTAAATACTTATTCTACAAATAATTTTTCAAGACCTACTATCAAACATCATTTAATAGGAGTAGTTTGATAAAGTACGTATATCAATACTTGTTTGATAATGGATGTGCCAAGTCAAACCGTGACAAATAAAAATATGAATTGTGAAAGTATAAAATAAAATTTAATTTTGCAATTATACATATAATGTCGGGTTGGTTTAATCTAGTGTTGACTTTGTTATTTTAGTTAAAACTAAATCAACCCAAATATAATCAGAAAAGGGAAAATATACCCCCGAATTATCATAAATGGTATGTCAATACCTTCCATTGTACTTTAAAGTTGCATATGCCCTTACATTTAATATTTTGGATTGTGTATACCCTTAAGACTAACGGCCAAACACATGGATAGATCTTAATAATTTACCTAATTTTTTATTACTTTTTTACCCCAAAAAAAAAACACCCATCTTTCCTATCCCATAACCATGACCCATCTTCTATAATTCCTTTCAAACATTACTAATTGTCCCATTTCCATAATTCCCTTCAAACAATGTTAATTTGTTCATCTTTTTCTCTTCTTTAGTTCTCAAAAGTTTGTTGCACAATTAAAAAGTTTCACTAACATTGGCCACCTTATTTTGTGTATTGGAGTTCATGGATGATTGCGGACCAAAACATCAAGATAATTTTGTGATTGGCTACCATCGTTGTCATCGCCTTCTTCTCTGAAGTTCACGCAAATATCTGAATCATTAGAAATAAAATTTTATGGCATTTCTTTTGGTGGAATGCAAGTTTCTTTTGTGTGTTGTGTGCGCCTTGAAGAAGCACCCAACCTGTCATTGGCCTTGCTCCATTAAGGCTGCCAAAAACCACCGTCAATTATCAATAGTGGTCTGTCAGAGTTCAAGTCATTAGAATTAATAAAATTGTTAAGACAAGTGGGTGGGGAATAAACCTAGAGATCAAAACCTTACGAACTTGCCGAAAAATTAGAAGAAATTCCTTGCGACAGTGCATTGGGCGATTTCACCGGATGTTCTAAAAGTTTCTCCATCATTTTTTTCTCAAATTATAAAGGAAGTTAATTGAATTTTGGCTAGGGAGTAGATCTGATGAGGCTACATCATCTGCATGGAATTCCATGAATCAAACCACATGAATTTGTTGTTGTCGGAAAGGTTTTGAATTTGATTTCTAGCTTTATTCAAATATATTCGAATTATTTAAAAAGGGTTTAGGGTGGGTTTTTTAATTTTAGATAAAAATAAATAAAAAATCTGAGTAGTTGTTGAGATGAAGCCACGTGTCCAGCTGTTAGTTTCAAGGGTATACACAACCCAAAATATTGACGGTAAGAACATATGTAATCTTAAAGTATAATGGAAGGTATCAACATACTATTTAAGATAGTTTGAGGTACATTTGTCCTTTTTTCAAATATAATTAACTTTTTCGGTACTAAATCAAGTCAAATCAACTCATTAATCAAATATTCTTTTTTATTTGACTTGATTTATGATTTGATTGGATACAAATTTAACCTCGTAATTCTTTTTTATTATTATTATTATTATTATTATTATTATTATTATTATTATTATTATTATTATTATTATTATTATTATTATTATTATTTATAAATGACATCTTCTAATTGGATAAAACTAAATTCCAACCCATTAGATTTTCCTTCATCCTCCCCAACCCATATGTATAGCCCCGTAACCCAAACTCAATTAAAAGACCCTTTAAAAAAAATCTTAACCCATCAGTGGCCCCTTAAACTTGGCACAAACTTTCAGTTAGACACTTCAACTAAGCTTCGTTCATTTTAGACACCTCATATCGCATCTCGTTGTGTCATTTTGACTCTTTTCGCTGACTAAGCATGGTACGTATGCTACACGAATTTTAAGCGTATCATAGACGTTTTTTATAAATATTTTGACTTTTTGTAAATATTTTCTTCTCCTTTTTATTCCTTGCTTTCTCCCTTCCATCTTCTTCACCTTCTACCATCCTCTATCACCACACAACTTTTAAAAAAAAAAAACTCTACAATACTTTACTAGGTTACGCTTTTTGATTCTTCCATCTTCTTTGAAAATTGAATTTGCATCTTGATTCATATTCAAAAACAATATCGATTTCAAGGAAACAAAAAAAGAAATCAACTTCTTTCAAATGGAAAAACTGATTTATATTCTTATCTTCCCCATTGAAAATTACGAAGTTAAATTGATTTCAAGGGATTAAAAAAATAAAGAACAACCTCCAAAGGAAAAAAAAGAAATTTATCGTACATATCCATAATTGTAAATCGCAATCATAGTAGCACCAGAAATCATTTTCTTTTAATTATCATAAAAAAACTTTTTTATTTGATATGATTTTTTTTATGCTCCAACGTGTTCTACTTTGTTAACTAATCTATGTTCCTGCCTTTTTGATGGAGAAGACAGGTTTGGGATCTGGAAGAAAGAAAAAAAGAAAGTAACTAGTTTTTAAAAAAATAAAATAAAATTTCCACATGTCAAATACTGATTTGTTTATTTTTTTAACATAAGAGGCGTCTAGATGTACGCACTTAAAAAGTGACTTTGAAAATATAAAAATTGTCAAAATGATACAACGACGTTCGACATGAGGTGCTTAAAATAAACAAAGTCTAGTTAGAGTGTTCAAGTGAAAGTTATTTCCAAATTTAAGGGGTCACTGATGGGTTATCCCCTCTTTCTCACTAGGGATGAAAATTTTGGGCAGGGCATATGCAGGGTGGGTGCGTTTAAGACTATGTGTGGCGGGGCGGGACGGGTTTAAGGTTGTGTGCGACGGGTCGGATGCGAGGCGGGTTGAAGTGAGTGTTTGAAAAATGAATGTGGGGCGGAGCGCGGGTATATTTGGTTCTAGATGAATTCAAACTTAATTTTAACTTTTTCATGTTATAAGAGTGATAAAACATTATTTATTATGATA